>PIJE02001065.1:147338-177225 GCA_002895965.2 Coryphaenoides rupestris | reverse complement strand
ATTAGTCTCGATTAGCGCTTCATGTAGTCCTAACTTCTGCGTCTCCCTTTAACACTGAGGACAGTACTTTCCAACAACCGTGTGTTCAATTCAATTCAATTCAATTTTATTTGTATAGCCCTGAATCACAAGACAGTCTCAAAGGGCTTTACAGGCCAGATTGTTATGGGCCAAACGTGATTTATGACACCCCCCTAGCCCTATAGCCCCCCTAAGGTACAAGAAACGACTCCCTTAATTAACAAGGAAGAACTCTGGAGGAGGAACTCAGAGTGGGGTGTTGTGTCGGCTATGGAAGCTTACAAAAGAAGAAAAAAAAGATGTCCGCATGGCGCCGTGAATCATTATCACTTTTGATTTGTTTGTTTATTTCCGATGCATATATATCAATATTGGATTGATTTGGAGACGTGACGGAGCAGCGTCTCTGTGTGCATCCGCCAAGGGGCTCTGATGGTCCACCTGCGCTTCCCAGGCGGCGTGTGAACTAGTCGGGCTGGTTAGGCGCCGCGTCGTGCTATCGTCGATATAATATTCTCTTTGAGCTGCTGCTGCTGCTGCTGCTTGCTTCTTGTTTCCACAGGCAGCAGCACGCAGCACACACACACACACACACACACACACACACATCGAGAGTCGTGATACACCTTCTAACAGAGCCATGAGTCACTGCTCCGACGCAGGTTCCCCCTTCTCTCCTGCTCCTCCGAGTTTCTCTCCATCACTCCTCGTCCTCCTCCTCCTCCTCCTTCTCCTCCTCCTCCACCTTATTGTTATTTCCTCCCATGTTGGCTGGCTGGCTGGCTGGCTGCCTGGCTGGCTGGCTGGCTGGCTGCCTTCTCCTGGGCCCTGGACACACAGAGCACAGGGACAATGCTTACTGAGAATACGTACTCACATCACACGGCCCAGGGTCACTAAGTTCACAGACACATGACGGCGCTGTGTGTGTGTGTGTGTGTGTGTGTGTGTGTCTTTGGCCGGTCTCCAGCGGGACAGCTGACGGGGGTACCAAGTTGATCCCAGTCCGTCCAGCCAGCAAAGTAAATGCCCCTCCCCACCCGGCCCCCCCTTGTTAACGTGCCGCACGCACACACACATCCACACCCACTGCCCACATTCACCACACGCACACACACACCAACCCACACCAACACACACACACATACTCATCTTCAGTCAACACACTCCACACACACACACACACACACACACAAACACATGCCCCCGCATGCACAAAGGCAAAGTACAGCCCACTGTTTCTTACTCACAGGCACACAATGACACACAATCACAGCTGAGCTCACACGGCACACACACACACACACACACGGCACACACACACACACACACACACACGCACACACGCACAGCTGAGCACATGTCTGCACAGGCTGAACAGATGCAGAGGGTTGTCAGAGGAGGGGCCCACAGACCAGCAACCCATTTACCCAACCCACCAATCCACATTCCAAAAACGCAAAACACAGGCCAGAGGGAAACATTGCACACACACATGTGCATGGGAAGACAAAAAAAAAATCAGATTCCAGTGTGACATTTAACATTTGCCGCTTTTTTGCCCTCGCCATGTGTGCTGCGGACCTCAGCTGGGCGGCGTCGGCGTCGGCGTCAGGCTCCTGGGTTGCCAGTATTTTGTGTACCATATGTGTCGTGTCTTATATGGCTGGTTTTGTGTTGCCACGTGTTGTTTACACGGCTCCAGCTGGGCCACGTTAGGGACTGGAATAGGTGGGTGACTCACGGGCCTGTCTGTCTGCTGTGATGCATCCCCACTGTCTGTTGCCGTCGCTGTAAGATGCGTGTTTATGTTTGTTTCTGCCCGCCGGCTTCCTTTCCTTCGATCTGCATGGCAACACAAACACACACACACACACACACACACACACACACATGATGGCGATCTCTGCATATGCAAACGAGGCATTCGCAGAGCAGAGAATGTACATATATATGTCACGGCAAACATTTGCTTTGAGCGTTGCGCCTCGCCTAACCCAAACAGTGAGACAGAGCAAGAAATACAGGTTTCCCCTTCAACCAGTGTGCCTGCGTGCTCATACTTTTTTTCATAATGTGTTTACTCTCTCAATGCTCCAATATGAGCTCTCAATGACCTGACCTCTCACTCCGATGCCCCCCCCCCCCCCCCCCCCCCAACCCCCCAACCCATTGATGCACTACTATAGGCCTGTGTTACCATCCGCTGTGTAGCCATGCTGAGGCTGTAAGCGAGGCTGCCTTCCCCAGCCCTATGGGGGACCGGGAGCTGGTCGGGAGAGTCACCGTATCTCCTTATATGTCCATTATCACCACTGGAAGCCATAAACAGCTCCTCAACCCCGCGGTGCCAACTCACTGTCCAGTGAGGAGACTGCATGAAACACTACTGTACCGAACTCAACCAAGCCCCTTCCATTCACTCTATCTCTCTGTTTTTCTGTCTCTCTCTCTCTCTCTCTCTCTCTCTCTCTCTCTCTCTCTCTCTCTCTCTCTCTCGACTCTCTCTCTCTCTCTGTCTCTCTGTTTTTCTCCCCCTCTCTCTCCCCCCCCCTCTTTCTCTCTCTCTCTCTCTCTCTTTCTTTCTGTCTCTCTCTGTCTCTGTCTCTGCCTCTGCCCGTCTCTCTCTATCTCCCTCTACTTTGTTTTTTGTCCGTCTCCAAAAACAGCGTAACCTTGCACGCATGCATCCAGGTCTTCTTGTGTTGTTCAGTGCGCTTTCAATATGCATGTTCCTTTGAACAAAGATTAGGCACCGTTGTACGTCTGTTGACAAAAGGAGAGGCGTCACTACACCCCCCACACCCCTTATTGACAAGCCTGCCCGAGTGTGTGTGTGTGTGTGTGTGTGTGTGTTTTGGGTTTATATGGGTTTCACCTGCAGGATTCAATATTTTGTAATGGGTGAATGGTGGGTGCGGGTGCGGGTAGGGGTGGGGGTGGGGGGGGGGGGGGTGGTGCGGGTGCGGGTAGGGGCGGTGGCGCTCCGCTCCTATTGTCCGGGAAAGCTGCTAGCTACCGCGCTGCGCTGGGTCCGTTGTCAAGACCTTCTACCGGATAAACCAGGATATTTATGGCCGGTGTCGCTTTTCACGAGGGTCGGCAGCGCGGCGCAACGTCCAGTAACGTCCTCCGTGTGTAGGAGGCGCAGGAGGGAAATTGGGTCAGGTGGTGGCATCTCGTTTTTTCCACCACCACCAACACCGCCACCACCACCCCCCGTCTAGTCTAGTCTAGTCTAGTCTAGTCAAATTTTCGAGCGTCGTCACCCCGCAGGTATGTCCCATTCGGTTAACTCCAGTGGAGGAAGAAGCCGTGAGCGAAGGCCAACATTAGCTGCACTTATGCGCGGTAACGTGTGTGTTTGCGTGTCACTGCGTTCGTTCCCCTGATGGTTGTGTTGTGTTGGTTCCAACGGGCAGTATACTGTACTGTACAGTAGGCCAAGCACCACAACAGCAGACAACAAAGGCTTCGCTCACATTCTTGTCGCTGCGTTTGCTTGCTAGTCTGTCTTCAGATGAAGCCGACCAGTAGCCACGAGTCAGGAATATAATGACTGTGAAACGGCGTGTTTTTGCGGCAGTCTGCAGCGCATAACAGGAGCATTGTGTTGTGTGCTTATGGGTCAGGCGGCTCAGAGAGGCGGTGGAGGAGCACTGCTGCTGATGATGGAAAAAGCATATCCTCATTGATACTGAACCCTTAGACCTGGAGGGTGGGGGGGGGGGGTCGAGTTGAGTTGCTTTGTGTGTGTAGCTTGTCTGGCTGTCTGTCTGTCTGTCAATCCTTCCGTCTCTGCTGTGGAACGGCGGAGCATTGTGGAGTTGGAAGAACCTCAACCCTTAATCCTCGTATTCTCCGTCCTCTCCACCGCATCAACGGCTGTGCGCCTTGTTGTCCTGAGTGCTTTTTCCACGTCTCCATGTCACCACGAGAGAGCCTCTCAAACGCCTGCTGCTGACAGCACCTTCTGGGGGGGGGGGGGGGGGGGGGGGGGGGGGGGGGGAGATGGAGAGCAGAGGAAGAGACAGTGTGGACTGGGGAGGAGAAGAGGAGATGGCTAGAAGGTGGGGAGGAGAGGAGACAGGGAGAGGAGATGGAGGCATGGGGAGAGCAAGAGCAGAGGAGAGGAGATGGGAGGAGGTGGGGGAGAGCAGAGGAGAGGAGATGGGAGGAGGTGGGGGAGGAGAGGAGAGCAGAGGAGAGGAGATGGAGAGCGGGAGGCGAGGAGAGCAGAGGAGAGAGATGGAGAGGTGGGGGAGGAGATAGAGCAGAGAGAGGAGAGGAGATGGAGGAGTGGGGAGGAGAGGATAGCAGAGGAGGGGAGAAGGAGAGGAGGAGGTGGGGGAGGAGAGAAGAGGAGAGGGAGGAGATGGAGAGTGGGGGAGAGAGAGGAGAGAGAGGAGGAGGAGGGAGAGCAGAGGAGAGGAGATGGGAGGAGGTGGGGGAGGAGAGGAGAGCAGAGGAGAGGAGATGGGAGGAGGTGGGGGAGGAGAGGAGAGCAGAGGAGAGGAGATGGGAGGAGGTGGGGGAGGAGAGGAGAGCAGAGGAGAGGAGAGGAGGAGGTGGAGAGGAGAGGAGAGAGGAGGGAGGAGGTGGGGGAGGAGAGGAGAGGAGAGGAGAGGAGAGGAGGTGGAGGAGGGGAGGAGGAGAGAGAGAGGAGGAGGGAGGGGGAGGAGAGGAGAGAGGGAGGGAGGAGAGAGAGGAGAGAGAGGAGAGAGGGAGAGGGAGAGACAGAGAGAGGAGGAGGAGAGGAGGAGGGGAGAGGGAGAGGGGGGGAGGAGAGGAGAGGAGAGAGAGGGAGAGAGAGGAGGAGGGGAGGAGAGGAGAGAGGGAGAGGAGAGGAGAGGAGATGGGAGGAGGTGGGGGAGGAGAGGAGAGCAGAGGAGAGGAGATGGGAGGAGGCGGGGGAGGAGAGGAGAGCAGAGGAGAGGAGATGGGAGGAGGTGGGGGAGGAGAGGTGAAAACAGAGGAGAGAGGAAGGAAAGAGGAGAGGGGGAATGAGGGAGGGGCAAATGTGAGGAGAACAGGACGAAGGAGACAGGATAGGGCACTACAGGTGCTAAATTCAGGATAAAATAAAATAGGAATACAGAAAAAATCACCAGAGAAAGAGGGCATGAATGCAGGAAGGAGAGTGGTGTGAAACCAGGTTTTAATGTTTTCAATATTTTTGCTGAAGCAGAAGAGAGAAGACAAGAGTAGTACACACACACACACAAACACAATTTATAAAATGGTTGCGGCCCATGAACCTATCAGCTGACCATGAATAATTGACACATTCTCTGCACTTTCATAGTCTTTATGTTACTCTGCTCTATATTAAGATCCACAGAGTGGTGTGAGGAGGCAAGCTGAGTGCTGTGTAAAACCTGCACACACACACACACACACACACACACACACACACACACACACACACACACACACACACACACACACACACACACACACACACACACACACACACACACACACACTCATACATACACACTCACAATGAACCAATTTGGAAATTCTGTTTCTGTTTGGATATTGCATGTGATGTTATTGTTTGCCTCACTGTGTGTTTGTACACTCACTCTCTCTCTCTCTCTCTCTCTCTCTCTCTCTCCTTCACCGACAACACTTGGTGTCGGTGAAACTGAACTGTGAGGGTTCCTGACAGCCCCTACGCTGTCAAGGATGGTCAACAGTTGACTGAAAAGCAACCACATGACCGGTTAAGCACACATACGCTCTCTCTCTCTCTCTCTCTCTCTCTCTCTCTCTCTCTCTCTGTCTCTCTCTCAATTCCCAACACGCGTGCACACACACACACACGCACACACACACAGTAAGCGGAGTATGTGAGTTCATGCAAATGTGACTTCAGAGTCAACTTGCCCACGGTGAGCCGTCCTCTCTCAGGGGGAGCATATGGGAGGGCAGAGCATGCTGTATGTGTTGCGAGGGCCCTAAGCCCTCCTGGGTTCACGGGTTCAGAGGTTAATGTTACTAATCTCATCGCCTGCTGAAAGGTAAAGGCTGGAAACGTGACGCAGGCGGCGGGGCCAGGGCGCTCATAGCATGTAGAGACGGGCCCTCTGGACCGCTGCTCTGTGATCAGTTCTATATACGCGCCTCTTCATGGAAATGACGCTGAACCGATCCTTGTACACCAGCATTCCTCACACACACAAACAGCTGGTGTGGTGTGTGAATTGTGTGTGTGTGTGTGTGTGTGTGTGTGTGTGTGTCAGTGGGTGCATGTGTGTTTGTGCATGTGTTTATGTGTGTGTGTGTGTGTGTGTGTGTGTGTGTGTGTGTGTGTGTGTGTGTGTGTGATTGAGTGTGTGTGTGTGTTGTGTGTGTGTGTGTGTGTGTGTGTGTGTGTGTGTGTGTGTGTGTGTGTGTGTGTGTTGTGTGTGTGTGTGTGTGTGTGTGTGTGTGTGTGTGTGTGTGTGTGTGTGTGTGTGTGTGTGTGTGTGTGTATGTGTGTATGTGTTTATGTGTGCGTGTGTGTGTGTGTGTGTGTGAGTGAGTGTGTGTGTTTGCGTCTGCCCATGCGTCTGCATATGTCAATGAGTGCTGGTTACAGTGGTTCATGGATATTAAGTCAGAGGCGGTGGCCGTGTGTGGAAAGTACTGTCCTCAGTGTTAAAGGGAGACACAGAAGTTAGGACAACATGAAGCGCTAATCGAGGCTTGAGGCTTTTTCTTTTTTTTGTCAACCTCAAGGTAACCATTGATTGGTTGTTGGCATAGAAAGGCTGGAATCCTTCTAAGGCCTCCTTATGGTCTCTAGGCTTATGGTCCTCTTAGCGTTCACCTCAAGCATAGAGGTGAGGAGAGGACAGGAGAGGGAAAAGAGTATGGGGGGGGGGGAGAGCGAGGCAAAGCAAGGCAGGGAATATAGTCCATTGTTTGTTTTAGGTTTGGCTCAGGGAATAGACAACGCTCTTCCAAAGGGGAGCACTAGGTCAAGGTTTCCATCTGGCCAGAAGGTGATTGGGTTAGTTTCTAATGGGATTGATCTAATCTGCTAATTAATTAATTGAATGTGTGTGTGTGTGTGTGTGTGTGTGTGTGTCTGTGTGAATGAAGGTGTGTATGTGAAAGAGAGATAAGACATTGAAAGTGGAAACAACATTCAAACTGAGAGATCTTTGGACACAAATCCATCATCACGACGAGCATCACGTCTGTTCCCCCCGGAAGCATCGACAAACTGGTTTGTCAGAGACAGAGCGTGTGTGTGTGTGTGTGTGTGTGTGTGTGACTGTGTGCGCCCCTATACTCATAAACCAGCCGTCGAGAGTGTGTAAACACGGATGAGTCATCGGTATCACAGTGGATGATGGGTCTGGCGTCGTCAGCAAGATCTTCGTCATCCTCTTCCCCCTTCTCACCCTCGTCTTCACAGCAATATTTATAGTTCGGTCCCACCGGAAAGCAGGAGATAAGGTGAGAAGTAGCACAGAATCAGGAGGATAGTTTCTATGCTTTACATTCGGCAGCGCAGACCCACCACGACTACATGTCCCTGAGCTATACAAACATATAACTGCATAGTCCGGCACAAGTAGAGACAGAAAATCTAATGTACACACATTCACCAACACAGAGACGTGTGGTTCATTGCGGTTTGAAAGGAGGCAGAGGTGTGTGCTGAAAAAAAAACACCTTCACACTCAAGTCTAGAGCAGAAACAAACTTGTGGTCAAAGACAGTGTGAAAGTTAGGTTAGATTAAAGGCACAGAAGTCTGAGCTTAACAGACCAAACACAAAATGGCATCGGGCACCTCTCCTCTCTAAACTAGTGATCCGAAAGCGAATCGAATCAACATGTGTTTCACCTGACGTGACGACCTGACCTGCGTGTGTAAGCCTGCGCCTCCCCTCCCAACATCTGCTTCTGCCTGGCCCAGCATCTGTTTACTGTCTGCCCCCAAACAGACTGGGAAATGGGTCACATGGAGGGAGGCCAAGATTTTTTTGGAGGCGTCTTTAATAACAAGAAGAGACGATCACTTCAATCCACCGGCTCTAACCGGAATTACAAGAAAGAATATTTTGATGACAGCTGTAAAAGGACCGCGGGGTGGGGGGGGGGGGGGGGGGGGGGGGGGGGGGTGTGGTGACACCGTGGCATTAATTCCCCACAACCACGCAGGCTAGCTTTGTGCCTCGTGTCCCAGTGTGTTCCCAGAATGGCACCATTAAGTAGAGCAAGATGGCTGCCACGGTTGGGCGGGGGGGGTGGTGGGGGGGGGTTGTCCTGAGCCTAATACGATTAAGCCTAATCTAATTGCAGTGGTGGAGAGTAACGGAGTAAATTTACTTGAGTACTGTACATAAGTACGTTTTTTGAGTATCTGTACTTTACTTAAGTATTATTTTTTTGAGGAACCTATGACTTTCACTCTACTACATTTGAAAGACAAATATTGTACTTTCAACTCCACTACATTTCTAAGAAGGGTCTCGTTACTCGTTACTTTTAAGTATAGCTTTGAAGACAGCGGATGAAATCTTTTTTTCTTTTCTAAAATGCAATCTGCGTGTGATTTGTTCAAGTGATGACGTACCGTACCTGTACCTCGCGTACCTGTACCTCGCGTACCTGTACCTCGCGTACCTGTACCTCGCGTACCTGTACCTCGCGTACCTGTACCTCGCGTACCTGTACCTCGCGTACCTGTACCTCACGCATGCGCTTCTCAGATCAGGTAGACGTTACTCAGATAGCTGAGTTGTAATGATGGCTGCGAGACGCAGAAGACGAGTCCACACCAGTGCACCCATGACCATGTTGAGATGGTCGAAATGAAGGGAGAGAGAGATAGGGGGGGAGAGAGGGAGGGAAAGAGAGAGAGGGGGGGGGTGAGGCATGAGAGAGAGAAGGGGGGGAGGGAGGGAAAGAGAGGAGGAGGGGGGAGGGAAGAACAAGGAGAGAGAGAGGGGGGAGGGGGAAGATGAGGTGGGAGGGGAGAGAGAGAGGGGAGATGAGAGAAGGGGGGAGGGGGAGAGAGAGATGGGGGGAGAAGAAGAGAGAGAGCCTGGGGGAGAGAGACGAGAGAGATAAGGGGGAGGTGAGACGAGAGAGGGGAGAGAGAGAGAGAGAGGGGGAGGGAGAGAGAGTGGGAGAGGAGAGGGGGGGAGGGAGAGAGAGGGGAGAGGAAGCCATAGGATGACGAGGGACTCTTCTGTTTGAGCTGCAGTTCCACTGTGAACAAGCACTGCAGTTTCCTTTCTCTCTTCTTTTAGTTTTTGTTGTATTTTGGTCAGCTAGGAAGACTTTTACCAAGAGTAGCTGGCCTGAGCACACTATATTGCCAGAGGCTGTGTTAGAAACACTGCCATGCTGTTTTGGGGGGTCGGGAGGGTGTTGAATAAAAAAAATGAAAACGCCAATGTTGTCCTTTTGTGATGCAATCGTGTTTCAATAGGTATTAGTAAAGGCTTGGATGCATCAACAAGCTTTTTATTCCACAGGTTCTTAAGCAAGTCAGTGCATTCAGTAGTTGTTTCAGTCATTAGGTTCTTTAAAATTCATTGTGGCAACAATACAACAATGCGTTGACATTAAAACGAAAATACTTTATTACTTAAGTACTTAAGTATATAAGTATTTTCAAAAGCAAATACTCCAGTACTTTACTTAAGTAAAAATTTGACTGAGCAACTTTTATTGTATTGGAGGCAATATTTGACCAGGAGTATCTGGACTTCACTCAAGTACTGGATTGAGTACTCTGTCCACCACTGGTTCTAATTGTAACTTGGTTTAAATGAAAAAAAGAAAAAAAAAAAAAGACAATCAATAACCATTGGATTGTGAGCTTGCGTCGTCATAGTCACATAAGTCACACAGCTGACACGGTCTGGGCTAATAAGCATATGCAGGTGGTCGCCTCTGATCTCCTGATCTGAAGCGCCAGTGATGGAAGCAAGCTTAACATACAAAACACAGGTCCGACACACTTGTTCAGTTAATATCCATTTTATTTTTTTCTTTAGAAATAAGAACTATCACCAAGTTTCATTTTGGTTTACTGTTACAGGTTTCCTCTTCTGGTAGTCACTCGGGCCGGGGGGGGGGGGGGGTCGGTTGGTAGCGACAGTAGGCTGTGATCTATGTGGACACCACCACCGTCCTACCGACCGGTCGCCACATTATGTATAACATGACACAAAAGGCCATGCCGCCGCTTTCTGCATTACTTTTACCACCTGTTTTTTCTTCTTCTTTTATTTCCTCCCCGCGGAGCACATAGAAATCTCTTTTATGTGAAGGAGACGCGACAAGAGTAGAAATCCCTGACAGTTTTCATCAAAACGGCAAGAGGGACGTTTAGGAAAAGACTACAACAAGGGGGTGGTGGGGGGGGGGGGGTGGAGGGTGGAGGGCTGGCTGGAGGTTAAATCCCCTGAACTCTTTAGAGTGGTCTGGTCCATACCACATGCACTTGGTGTGTGTGCTCCTGTGCATGTGCATTGAGAGAGTATGTGTACATTTTATCGAGTGTGCATGCGTGCGTTGGTGTGTCCGTCTGTACGTATGAGTGCGAGATCAATCCGACAGCACCATAATCCATGATCGAGGTTGGGAGCGTGTTTTTCCTAAAGGACTCCCCCCCATCCTACACTACGCCCAGGCACCATTAGAGACAGTAGAGGCTCGGGGGAGCGCAGAGAGAATGCGGGTCAAATTGTGGTGCATGCATACCCCCCCCCCCCCCCCCCCGGTCCCTTTAGCGACACATACGTAAGAGAGATGTATATATACACACACACACACAGTCTCTCCAACCCCTCTCTCTGGCAGTGGGGCAGGGCTCCACCGTCAGCACTGGGAGGCCCGTTTAAGAAGCCCAGGCGACAGGGATAAGGTTATGGGATGTGTCAAGTATGTCTCCCTGAGAAAGACCCTTCAGTATAATCAGGGGGGAAAGAAAACAAAACAAAAAAAGAAAAACACCAACAACCTAAAAGCGTGTCACATTCACAGCTCTCACACTGGCCTGCCAAGTCCTTAACAACCTCCTGGTACGCTGAGACTCCTCCCCTCTGCCACGAAAAATAAAATAAATAAATAAAATAAAAAACATCAAACTTCATAATAACCTGTTCCTTCCGGTCGTCGCCGCCGTTCAGGGTCACGGAGAACTCTGCAAAGCATCCGTTTACTTTCAAAACCTTTTTCTGGCAATCCACTTGACAGGTGTGTCGGTGTGTGTAGGTGTAGGGGTGTGTGTGTGTGTAGTGTTGTATGTAAAGCTATTATTGCCCTTTTATATCTGTGTGTGTGTGCGTCTCACGCGGTTGCCAAATGCAAAAGCGCCTCGTAAAAGTTCAGAGTGCGAGAAGGTATGATTACCTTCACCCAGCCACCCTCCCCTCACTCACTCACGAGGAGACAGGCGGCCATTTTAGAATGCAGTAGGCTAGCCCTGCTGTTCACACTGGCACCACAAACCCACAAGCAGACGCGCGTGTGCACACACACACACACACACACACACACACACACACACACACACACACATCACATACTGAGGTGACACGCCAGCACCAGGTCTCAGAAAATGGAAAAAGGGGAGACGGCAATAAAAGGAGGGGAGGGGGTGGGTGGGGGTCTACATGATTGACAACACCAACTATCTCCTAATTCACTTCAAAACGCCATGCCCCTCTCTCGTATATATCCTAAGTAGGGGGTGTTTCCGTGTGCCGGGGGTGTGAATAGTGTTTTCCATGTGCAAGGTCTAAAAGATACTCGAGCCGGAGTGACCCTCTGGAAAATCACCGGTAGTGAGCACTTGCTACCTGATTCAAGAGTCTTCTCTTTTAGCCCTTTTCAAGTTTTAACTCACAAATTTAAATCCCGCCCCCCCCCCCAAAAGGAGGGACGGTAAAATGTGTGCTGTGTGTGTGTGTGCATGCATGTGTGAGGCAAGTAACGATGCAAAGTGTGCATGAGTGTGTTTTATGTGTATGTATGTGTGTGTATGTGTGTGTATGTGTGTGTGTGTGTGTGCGTGTAACTCACAGACACCCATACAAAAAGGTAAAAACATCCGCTACCACACAGAGCTGTCCACTCACACAGTTAGTTTTTGTTTAAAAAGCCCCGTCTGACTCCTGCCAAGGCTGTCAGACATGGACCGTACAGCCCCCCGCAGGGGAACTGTTGTAGAAAAAAACCTAAAATGTAGTCTTTTTTTTCTTAATTATAAGAACCGACTCTCGCTCTCAACTCGGCTAATATGAAAAACCAATACCAGGGGTGTCGACACCGCTCTGTAGAAAACAAATAAAATAACAACCAAACACGTTTTTTTTTTTTATCATTTTAAACCCCTCGGCTTACATCCGGTCCCCGTCCTCCTACCCTTCCTGAGGAGCGGACATGGGAATGGGAGAGAGAGAGACTCAACAGAGCACCCCCCAGGGTCCTAGGAGACCAGTTTGGGCAGAACGGTGCGGAGTGTCACCGCCTCCCCCGTGTCCGCCATTATGTTGCTCCGCAGTTTGTTGTGAACGGTGGCGGCGGGCGGGTGGCCGGCCGCCGTGCCGAGGCCCAGGCCGGGCCCCCCGCCCTTGGCCAGGATGGACGGGAAGGAGGTACCGTGGTGCTCGGGGAGACGCTTCGCTACGGGGCCCGGGGCCTTCTCGGGGCCCGGCAGTGGCTTGGGCAGCCGGCGGTACAGCCACGGGTGCCGCAGGGCCTGGCCGGGCGTGAGGCGCGTGGCGGGGTCCCAGTCCAGGCACTTCTTGATGAAGTCTGTGAAGGTGGGGTCCTCGCAGCCCTTCAGCGCCGCGCTCCACTCCTTGCTGCTGGGCGGCCCTCGCATCTTGCCGCGGCGTGAGCGCGAGCCCGTCAGCACGGTGGCGCCGGTGGGCAGTGTGTTGGCGCCGCAGTAGCGCGGGTGCCCCTTGGAGTTGATGAAGTTCTTGGCACGCTTGGCCTGCTCCAGCACCTTCTGCGGCGGCATGCCCAGCAGCTCCATGACGCAGGCCAGCTGGTCGCCCTCATCCTCGCCGGGGAACAGCGGGTAGCCCGTCAGCAGCTCCGCCAGGATGCAGCCGAAGCTCCACATGTCGATGGGCAGGCCGTAGCGCGAGCCCAGGATCACCTCCGGCGCCCGGTAGAAACGCGACTGGATGTACGTATAGACCCGCTGGTGCTCGAAGCAGCTGGAGCCAAAGTCGATCACCTGGGGGAGGCAGAGGCAGAAGGGGAATGCTTGTTAGTCTACTACCATGCATATGGTTTGCGGCAGTAGCTCATAGACAGACAGACAGTCTCCTGCGCCCCTCGGGGCTCCCCAGCCTCTCACCTTGATGCCGCTGCGGCCCTGCTGCTTCAGCAGGATGTTCTCGGGCTTGAGGTCGCAGTGGATGATGCGGTGGCGGTTCAGCGCCTCCAGGCACTGCAGGATGGAGTGGGCAAACTTGCGCACGAGCGGCAGGCTGAAGCCCTGGAACTTGTTGCGCTTGATCAGCTCGTACAGGTTCATGCTCAGCAGCTCGAAGGTCATGCAGATGTGGTTGCGGAAGGTGAAGTTCTCCAGCATGTGCACCACGTTCATGGCGCCGTTGCGATCCTGCTTGCGCAGGTGCTCCAGGATGCGGATCTCCTCCTGCGCCTGCCGGTGGAAGCGCTTCTCGTTGCGCACCATCTTCAGCGCCAGGTGCTGCTGCAGCTTGTGGTCGTACACCTTGGCCACCTGGCCAAAGCTGCCCTTGCCGATCACCTGAAGTGGGAGGAGAGGAAGGAATATGTTCGTTGGTACCAAACTCATGACAACGACAACAACAACAAGTTGGGCCTGACATCTGCTCGCTGACGCACGTCGCGTGTGCGGCGCAAACTACACGGTGACGCATGGTGACGCAGACCTTGAGGAACTCGTAGCGGTAGGCCAGATGGTTGTGGGGGACGTGGATGTAGCCCCCCTGGTCGTCGTCGTAGCCCGAGTTGTTGCTGCCCCCGGCCACGGCTTGCCGCTTCTTGGCGTTGGGCCCCAGGAAGTAGATCTCGGGGTAGGCGTGGATCTCCGTCTGCTCCAGTGCCGTCAGCTGGTTGCGGTACTGCCTCAGGGCCTGCTCCGAGGTCAGCGGGCCGCACAGCTTCCCGCCAGCGCTGCCCATGCCGCTCCCGGAGCCGGGGAGGCCGGACGAGTCGGTGGAGCCTTTACTGGACCCAGTGCTGTGTTCCACAAACACCCACACATACAATAATTAGGACCAGGCCATGATAAATACAAGCAAAGACCTTTGATGTTGGTAGCACGTCACCAAATGCTAAAGGCACATTCAAATCGGTGCACAGACACACACACACACACCTGTCGACGCTGCGCTCCTTGGACGGGCCCGACACGGCGACAGGCTTCGCGGACACGTGAACGGTGGTGCCATTGCTCTGCGGCGTCGCCGTGGCGATGCAGTTGGCCTTGCGACTGTAGGAGGAGTCCTCGTACACGTACTTCACCTTGAGTTGACTCCCCCGCACCGCCACCTGTTCCCGCATGACCTCCTTGGTGCTGACCACCTGGAGGAATATGGGAGAGAGGGAGTTAGTGGAAGGCAGATGAACCAACCAGACCCCCTCCCTGGGGAATCCGGGGGGCCATACCTCTGTATAGACGCGGTGACTCGCTGGTATTGGCTGGAGGCTCTTTGTGTGGAGCCGACGTTGTGACGCTTTGTTGTTGTTGTGTGCAAATGCGCTCAATGGCGCCGGCGGGGATGTGGACAATATGCATATGTGTGGGCGTGGGGCCTGCGTGCCTATTTGGCTTGTGGCACCCGCTCCGGCTTTGGACTAAAGCACACAGTGGGCAGTGCAGGAGCCACCTGCAGCCCGGGACAAAGACTCTGGGGTGGGAATCCTTGTGATTCTCCGACTAGTGACTTCTTTGGGGGGTGTAAATTGAACTGCACTGAACATTTATATTCTATGTGGCCCGGGCCACGACAAACGTTTGGAAATAGTCGACTGTCACAACGAAGTTATTTGTTGGCGCTCCAAGCTGAACCGAATGCCTTCCTCCCCCGCAGAGAGAGACGAGGCACACCTCGATACTTTGAGTGGATTCCTCTTTGGAGCGGAATCCAGCGGTGTGTCCACTTTCTCCTCCCCGCAGAAACCACAGAGTCGGTGACGCTTTGGTACCGTTTAGAAGGAGGCTTACGGAGAAGCGGTGTCTCCCGACAATTAAATAAAGAGCCTGTTGGCGTCCCCCTCAAATAGCACCCGAGAAACACAGTCATTTGCACGCTTAATACCACCAGATGATGGCTGCGTCTTCAGAACACTTTGTGCGACTTGGATATGGAACTTCAATGGTGTGAGTGGTGTGACTGCTCTCAATGGAAGCACCACGGTCCACTTAAGTTCCAATGAAGACATATGGGGGTGCTTCAAATGATCATAAAACAAAATGGGTGGCAATAGGTGATGGTAGATGATAGTGATTCTCGTGGTTTTTCCCCACTTAGCCTACATCTGCAGACTATTGGGGTCCAACATAGCCCCTCCCTCCACACATAACTTAAGGAGACGTCACATCTGCTTCTCAAAATCCACAGCTCTGAAGTATCCGATTGTAACTTAATCGATTAACAGCTTAACTTGAAATCCCTTCCACAACAATGACGAAAAGTCACCAAACTCCTCAACAAAAGTACAAAAGATAGTCAACAAGTTGGAGCAGTGGTCACATGGAGCAGTGGTCACGTGGCAGCAGTAGTAGCAGCTGCTTCCAGCTAGGTGCAGTCACTTGGCTGGGACTCGCGTCGCTCAGTCTGGTGGTGTGTTTGTGTTCAGTCAGCAGCTTTTTGTTGTTGTTAAAATGTGGGGTTACCATATTTGACAAAAGCTAAATAAATATACATTATAGGCTCTATGTCACACACACACACACACACACGTATATAGGGAGGTAAGATTGGCCAGAAGAATGTTTTGCTAAATTCCTAAAATAAAAATGTAAATTCTGTATTGATGTACGAGTAATTCAGCAGTCGTATAGTGTGGTGACTCTATAGCCAAGCGTGGCTGGTTAGACTGACTTCTAGGTTGGCCGGTGGAGTTTAGCAATGAGAACAATATACATTAGCAGCCAGAACTGTTGTGTGGAGGGGCCCAGTGAAGTGATCAGTGAGAGGAGAGCTCAGTGCTGGGGAACCAGTGGAACAGGATCTACATCCTGTTGAGTCAAGGAGGCTGAGGACTGACGGACTGACTAACTAACCACACACACACACGCGCACGCACACGCTTCCATTACCTAATTATTACGTTAGTAAATTATACAACCATTGCTGTTGATCGTGCCATCAACGTTATGATGTTAATTTAGATCTTAAAATATCTCCATAGGCTGTACACGCCACTGCCAATTGTGAATCAAGTGACTATTAGTCTGGCGGGGGTGGGGGTGGGGGTGGAAATAAACTCAAGCATTCTTTCCAGTATCTATCTAAGTATTTTCCAAGGCTGAGACATCACCCAAACAGATCAAATGGCTCGCGCTGAACACGACTGGGTTCCTGAGCAGGAAACCCCTGATGTGCTTCAAGTCACCGGCTACCGCCACCACCACCAGCACCACCTCTCGGTACACGTTGGAAATCGAAGTCACGTTTAGCTCGGGGAATTAAGACGTGAAACTCTGCTGCGTTCTGGGCCTCGGAGCCAGTAAAACGGCTCCCTAGTCCGCCACACCAACCAAACAACCCCACCCCGGCAACGTATTACTGCACCCGTATCTTTAGCTTTTCATTCATTATTCACCTCGCTTGCTCTTGTTCGCGCACTGTGAATCTCTTTGCTGGTCTCCGGATAGCAATATTAGGAATTGCTTGTGCACAAGCAGCAGCACCCCCCCCCCCCCCAATACACCCACTCTAGTACTGATGATATTGTACATTTTGAACCCAGCTGACGCGTGTTGTAAGTGCATGTTAGACAATTAAAACGATTGGTTAAACGTAGCGACGGTCATCTGTTGGATTGTGTCCTCTCCGTTTGAATCGTTGTGAGAGTGAGGATTAGCGAGTCAAATGGATCGGACTGCCCCCCCCGTTTGACACAGTTTCCGAAACTGGCATCGTCGGTCTCATTACAACCACAGGCCCGCTTTCTATTTAGCTCGATCGACACACACACACATACACACATATACACAGATACACAGATACGCTCCGGTGCAGAGCAGGGAGAAGTGGTCTTGCGTTGTTTACACGACGCCAAGGAGATGGGCTCTGGTCCACCATCTGTCATGCTCGGAAGAGCTCAGTGCTCAGGTTTACCTGATATTGCTTTTCGACCGCCTCCCGTCCCCCCACCCCAGTATTGGGTGATGCAGTATTGGGTTCTGCTGATATTTTCATAATATTTGGTTACAGGCCACAACCCAATCCATCATCCTCCAGAGAGGAGTCAGAGCGCCGCTGAAAGCACCACCACAGCCATTTGCTAGTGGATATATTGACTGTAGGTTTTCAGTGGCTTAATCAATAACCTATATATCGACAGTGTTTGTAGTGCAAAGATCGGATGGACAGCTGCATGTGGGGGGGGGGGGGGGGGGGGGGGGGGGTGAGTGAATATGTAGCAACGGGATGTATGGAAACCTGCCCCGCGTGCCTCGTCTATTTTCAGGAGCCTTCCCGTAACGTGGACACGAAATGACACACACACACACACACACACACACAACACACACACACACACACACACCACACAGGCAACACAGCACACTATCTAGCAAATGGCTGTGGTGGTGCTTTCAGCGGCGCTCTGACTCCTCTCTGGAGGATGATGGATTGGGTTGTGGCCTGTAACCAAATATTATGAAAATATCAGCAGAACCCAATACTGCATCACCCAATACTGGGGTGGGGGGACGGGAGGCGGTCGAAAAGCAATATCAGGTAAACCTGAGCACTGAGCTCTTCCGAGCATGACAGATGGTGGACCAGAGCCCATCTCCTTGGCGTCGTGTAAACAACGCAAGACCACTTCTCCCTGCTCTGCACCGGAGCGTATCTGTGTATCTGTGTATATGTGTGTATGTGTCGATCGAGCTAAATAGAGTGGCCTGTGGGTTCCCCTATCATGTATGTCTCACTCTCTCCCCAATACAGAGGTTGACTTGGATGCACCAGGGGTTGGGGTGGGGAGCTGGAACATACCGTCGAGGGCTCTGAATCTGACCTGCTCTATCATAAAACGCCAGCCACAGCAGTGGGGACCAGGTCCAATGATAAAGACAACACAATAGTGGATATATTGACTGTAGGTTTTCAGTGGCTTAATCAATAACCTATATATCGACAGTGTTTGTAGTGCAAAGATCGGATGGACAGCTGCATGTGGGGGGGGGGGGGGGGGGGTGAGTGAATATGTAGCAACGGGATGTATGGAAACCTGCCCCGCGTGCCTCGTCTATTTTCAGGAGCCTTCCCGTAACGTGGACACGAAATGACACACACACACACACACACACACACACACACACACACACACACACACACACACACACACACAGGCGCATGCACAAGCGCCCTGAAGGTCCCCTCTTGTGTTGTCTTTATCATTGGACCTGGTCCCCACTGCTGTGGCTGGCGTTTTATGATAGAGCAGGTCAGATTCAGAGCCCTCGACGGTATGTTCCAGCTCCCCACCCCAACCCCTGGTGCATCCAAGTCAACCTCTGTATTGGGGAGAGAGTGAGACATACATGATAGGGGAACCGCATAGTGGAGCGCTGAGGGTCATCGAACCTTTACCTGAGCGTTGTGGATAAAAAAAAAACGCCGGGCTAAAGTAGCCAAGAGCCCAGGCTTCCTTCACATCTCTCTCTCCATACCTCTGCTATGCATCTGCTGTGTAGAGAGCCCTCGGGGGTGGGTGGGGAGGCCCGCAGGTCTCTCACTGGGCGAGCGTGTTCTACATCTAAATTTAAGGGCTGTTATTTCCCTTCTACTCCATAATCTTGCGGGGGATTCTTTCCGCTGCTCAGATCATGTCAGGGAGGGTGGCGGGGAGGAGGAGGGGGGGGGGGGGGGGGGGGGGAGAGACAGACAGAATGGAGGACGCCAAACATACGTTAACATACGTTTATTGCCGTGGGTTTTGTGGGTCAGATTTTCAAGCTCAATAAACCTTTACAGCCCAGGGTTGACATTTTTTTTTGTGCCAATGCGTGAGGTGGTCCACTTTTGTAGTTCCTGCCGACTTTGTCATTTGTCTGCACAAATGTGTGTGTGCAAAGAAAGTGTACAATGAATCCACTGTGACCTGCACTGTATTCACCTGCATTGGCAGCACTCCCGTCTGTGTGTGGGTGTGCCGGTTCTAATTAGGAAATCCTCTTTAACAAGCAGCAGTGAAGCTGGCCTACAGATCCTTTCCATAGACATGACCTGTTAGTCAGTTTGTTTAGAATTTATATTCGTATGCCTAAGGCAGAATGCAGGATGGTATGACTAAGACCACTTACTATACACAAAGAAATGGTAGAGAGACGCCCTGAAACTTGCAGGGAACAGAACAGGACATCTTGGGACATCCTGTGCTCTCCTACACAGCAGAGGATGGCAAGGCCCGGGTGCCTGTGTCTCTGTGTCCACGTGGGGTAGAAAGGTGCACTCGTGGGTGCCGGGGCGGCAGTAACTCAGAAGGTGGAGCGGGTGTCTGCCAACCGGAAGGTTGCTGGTTCGATCCCCTCCGCCTAGCTAAGTGTTAAGGTGTCCCCAAGCAAGACACTTAAACCCCAACTGCTCCTGACATGTTGGTTGTTACCTTGCATGGTTGACACCGCCGTCAGTGTATGAATGGGTGAATGTGAGGCAACTGTAAAGCGCTTTGGGTAAAAGCGATATATAAATGCAATCCATTTACCATTTGTTTGCTACACGCCCACTCACCGTGTGTTTGGACATGGGGGGCAGCCCCCGATGGGCTGTTCGTATCGGCTTCTTCTTTGAGGATGTGATCCGTCCTCATGTACGAGTCATACAGGCCATCGCCATGACGCGCTGAGGGGAAAGAAAATGCAAAAAAAACAAAACAAGTTATAAGAAGGTTAGGCAATGCAATATTTCATGCGATAAAACATTTTGCACCGTGGCGGTCAGAAGTCCGTTTCTTCAAACCTAGCCAAAGTGCAATGTATTTTTTGTTGTTGTTTAAAATCAATCAACCTGTGCATCCCGAGACCAAAGAAAGTACACCGATTCGACGCCCCCAACCCTGTAATGAGTCAACATCAGCAACGTAACCCATCCAAATTCTTCCATGTATGCAAGCCGGGGCCACCTTTGAACACAATGACGTGAGAACCGATGTCTTCCTGCCAGCGGGGGGGCCAACGTTGGCCAACTCAAATCTACACGGTACCTAATGCTCTGCACACAGACTAGACCAGCTTAGACGAGGGCTTACGGCCCCAGAGAGCTAGCGTTGCAAGTGGTATTATTGGCCTAATGGATGCAACAGATGCCCGTGTGACGACAGCATCTTTCCGTCTGCCCATCTGTCCATTCAGGCCAAGTCGTGCGCTGGACACACACACACACACACACACACACACCAGGTGTGTTCAGAAATAGGCAGAGGCTGTATGTGGGATGTGTGCGCACACACACACACACACACACGCACTCCATTGAATAATGCTGTGTGCACCGGCAGGCATGGCAGGACGCAGGCACACAACGACACAGAAACCATAGGTGAAAGAGAGCTCAACGGCCGCTTACTCGAATGACATACCCCGCCGGCCAGCTGCTAGTTCAGCTATTATTTTACTTTATGTGACAGTTGGTCCTTGCCGGTGAGAGTTTATAGACAGAGGCCCCAAACAAGCCCCACGGCTCTGTCAGTGTATTCTGCGTATAATAGAGCTTCTGTGTTTCTTTGGGGGGGGGGGGGGGGGGGCATGCATGTTCGCCAAAAACCTCACAAAACAATAGGTTTAGAGATAGTCCTGGACCCTGGCCCTAGAGGCTACTAGTGCCGTAACCAGGCAAAGACGCGTCTGAGCCCGTGTGTCCCTGGGTGCACGACGCCAGGAAATTGACAAGCTCCCGGGGAGATTAAAGCCGCTGCCTGGTTACGGCGGCATTAGACCTGTGTAGCGGCGTAGCAAGCAAGAGGCATTAAGGTTTTGACACACATTGTGAAGAAGCCACGGTTCCCCACGACAGACTCTTAAAATGGTTCAGGGTCTCAGCACTTTCCACGCCTCGTTCCACTCAATCATGGAAATAAAGGAGGACAACGTGAACAAGGACGGACACTGCCGGGGCAAAATGGCAACCGTGGTGCCTAATTAAAGTGTCAACTTGGGGCATGCTGTACACCACTGGGCCTAAATATCTCAGAAAGCATACATAGAGCATATGTCATCCATCCAGACGGGAGGGGGTTATTAAAACAAAGAGTTTGCTGTCCTTATCATTAGTGTGTCAACTGGTGCTTTCCCCCCTCTGTGAGCAATGGAGTACCCAGCTTTTCTCAAATTTAATCTGGGTTTTGAGCAGATTTCGCCCAACCCCTTGGGATAAAAAGATAAAGAGGTGATAAGATGTTAGGACAAACATAACCTTTACTACAGTTCGCAGCAAAGAATGACTAAAATCAACTCTCTCTCTCACACCACTAACAAAAACGTATGTGCCTGTAGGGCGATTCACTACTGATAAAAACACGGCTGCAAAAAAAAAAAAGGGGGTATTGTTTGCAGTGTCGTCCCTACTCCCATAGCCTAACACGGGAGTAGGGACTGGGCATGGCTGTTGATATTGAACTACAAACAGGACCCAACGTGGTTATTACAACAACATGCATCTCAACAGTACAGGACACGGGAGTTATGCGATCATCCACAACAGAAGCAACACGAGGTTTCTCCTCCAGTGAGCCCTGCATGTGTGTGTGTGTGTGTGTGTGTGTGTGTGAGCAGTAAGCACAGATCATCACACACACACACACACACACACGGTGGCTTCCGCAAAGTAAACACAATGCTATGATAAAATGGTACACAACACCCGACTCATCCCTTGCCGAGAGAGACTAATTTACCTGTTGCTATTGGCCCCTCTGGTTTTCGGCTTATGATCATCATGACTGCAATTCAAAATAGATGCCGGCATCCGATTTGAAGAAAAAATCCACGCACGGTAACGTGAAGAAAAAACAAACAAAACAATGGCTTGCCGCGGACACACGCCGACGTGTTGTGCCGCATTTATATTGTTGCGCTCCAAATACACCGATAAAAGTCACAGCGGCGTCTCAGTCCCCCCCCCCTAGTCCGTGTCCGGTGCTACAGAAGCACACGGGTTTTAAAGTGTGGACCCGCCAGCGTAAAGTTCTTGTGTGTGTGTCTCTGTGTGTGTGTGTGTTTGTGTGGGGGTCGCTTCCGTGGACGACGCCTCGGCTAGCCCCCCCCCCCCCACAAAAAAGAAGCACACAACTCGGTGGTCTAAGCCGTGTAACCCATCGACATCCCGGGGGGTATCCCGGCGAGCTGAGACTTTGGTTTTTCTCTCTGTGTAGCGAGCAAGCTAACGTGCTACCAGCGCCTGTAGTTCGTTAGTTAGTTAGTTAGCGGGCGAGCTAGCTAGCTGTTGCTGGTCTGCTGGTCTCCCCCCACCCTACTACCACCACCACCACCACCACACGCGGTTTCGGGACAGCTGCTGGGAGGACCGCTCCGCTCCGTCTGGAGGATCCGAGCTAGCCACGACAGGCTAGCTCAGGAGCTGCGTGCGGCGGGGCGACTCCCCATGTTAGAGTCTACTGATAACAACAGCGCTCGAAGAAACCCTTCACTTGACGATGACGATGATGATGATAATAATAATAACGCGGTGGTGAAATAATCCGTCTTCTCTGCGCTCGGGAGTATCTTATTCTGCGCGGTTCTCTGTGTAGTTGCTAAGGGCGTCTTCTTCTTCTTCTTCTTCTTCGTGGTCGTCGTATCGCCGTCGTCATCGTGCAGGCGGAGGGGGCGTGGTGATGGGAGTGGCCTAATATGATGAGCCTTGGCTCAAAGGCGACGGGTTCCCCGTACGCTCAGCAGATCGGCCAATGGTGTGGGAAGCAATCATTTGAAGCTCAGAGTAAAACAAATAAATGCAAAACTAAAATGCATTATGTTACATGGAGCGCAAGCATCAGCGCCACACCTGCACATGCAGTATGGAGCATACCATTTATTCATTACTTTGTGGCATTCATTCGGACTTTTGCAAATATAACTCAAACTCTAACCTTTGCTGGCAACTTTAAGCATGGCCTGAAACTGGAGAGGCAATGGAGAGACATACAGCTCTAGATATAGTAAAGGGCAGGGCAGAGGACGGGCAAAGTGAGACAGGGCAGGCATGAGGTGTGTGTGTGTGTGTGTGTGTGTGTGTGTGTGTGTGTGTGTGTGTGTGTGTGTGTGTGTGTGTGTGTGTGTGTGTGTGTGTGTGGGTGTGTGGGTGGGTGGGGTGGGGGGGGGGTTACATGCTAAATTCAGATTGTGATACTGTCCGGCCTGTGGACGATACTAATCTTAGCTCTTTCTCAGAGGTGAGAAGAGGGCTCTGTCTATATTTGCTGCCATAAATAACCTTTCTGACACAGTTCCAGGCTGACCTCTGGGCAGAGGCCAGATACTAAGACCATCTTGGCAGTGTCTTGTCATTCTCAGATGGCGACGCACGCCCAGGGCGCTGTGGTGACGGCACCCTTCAAATCGATGTATTGTACTTTCCTCTTAAAACCCACCAAGGTCCCAGTTTGAAGATTAGGCACAGCTAAGAGAACAAAGTGAACTTGCCAGAGTCAGAGAGGAGACCAGGTGCAAAGCTACCTATATCGGCCTATTCGTGGAGGGGAGCTGCGATGTCTGCATTTGGTCCCTGGCTGGCCCATTGACAGACATTGACACCTGTTGGTTGATTGAATTAAGGTCTGACTTGGGGTACCATGAAAATAAATGTGAATTATCCAAAAATAATGAGGGGTAGCTTTGTGGCTTGAAATCTCTTCTGCGGTTCCAGAGGTCAGATCAGTCTGTCGTGGTTCCAATGACGCCACTGTCTGGTGACACCACTGAACAAAAGTGCATTTTAGGAACCAACGAGAGAAATATTGCTCGAAAAAAAAGATTATCTCTCCACGTGCTTTGATTATTGGCCACAGTGCAGCGTAGACAGAGACTGCCCTCTGCTGGTAGTTTACAGTATCTACGTCTAATTCCAGTTCCTATGAGAAGCCAGTCCTACCAGTTTGAAGGAGTCCTTAATCCTCTCTTCTATAGCTTGTAGGGACATGCAAAAATAACTTTGTCCCCAAAAGTTGTCTTTGTCTTGGCAAAATAGAACAAAGAAATCTAAATCATCAGACGGTGTGGTGACTTAAACATAACGGAGGATACATTTATGTAAAGGGATGAACTTGTTTCTTTTATTTCATTCACATTTCCTGTACAGCTTTACTTATGCTTTTATACACACACTATAACTTCAAGTAAAACAAAAATAAATCACCTTAAAAGCATAACCATATTCACGTCCCTGACATACAACCATGCCGAGGAGATGAACCATGAAATAAATTACGCACACACACACACACACACACACACACACACACACACACACACACACACACACACACACACACACACACACACACACACACCGAATGATGGAAAGCTGCAGGAATGGTGGTATTGTCATATGGGGTGGTAATGCAAACAGCACAAATCCCAACAACGACAACCTCGTGCCATTATCGTGGTCATTATCAAACTTAAAACACAAACGCTCACACACATGTACACAAGGGCGGGGTGGGTGGGTGGGTGGGTGGTGGGGTCATGTAACAAAAGGCACCGGCAGCAGGAGGAACGGTCGTTTGGGGAGAACACTGGGAGCTGCGTGTGCGTCTCCACACCAACAGGCCTGGTCTACACACATACTGTATGTCCCTCTGTGCCAAGAATGATTGTGGGTCAGTGTGTGCAAAATGCTGAAAGATGCAGAAATGCTTTGGTAGGATGTAGGCTATATATAGATATATATATGTATATGTACAGTACATACAGACACATGCATGACACAACTTTTGTAAGGTCGCAGGATCTGATGGACACGTGACCCCATACGCAGTCGCCTTTGTCCTGCTTGATGAATGAGGCGAGGAACACGACAGACACTCATTAGCAAACAGTTGGTACATTATTATTATTATTATTATTATTCTAGCAAGCAGAGATGCACACGTTGGCCTACACACCGTCCTGTAATCACGACACAAGGCATCTGTTTCATCGTGTTATTGTCATATTCACCATAATGCATTTTAAAAAAAACTTTCTCCATCTATTTCTCATATTATATTTATACACATATCTTCCTTATACAGCCTCGTCATCACCCATCATCAATCAATCAATCATATCAATTCCTTCTAATATTATCAGAGGAAAACCTGCAAGGCGTGTTGCTAGCTAGGGCGTCCTTCATCTAGCTTTATGTGCAAAACAATCCATAGTAAATATCATCTCAGCTCTATCATATACTCTCTCTCTCTCTCTCTCTCTCTCTCTCTCACTGTCCAGGTCTGTCAAGCCTTTGAAGTTCCCTAATACAATTTGTGGCCCCTTCCCTCTGTGCTTTGGTGTTAAAAAAAACCCTTTCACAGTTCAATACAAAGCGCATGTGATTCCAGGCGAACATGAAATGGATCCGGTTAATAGATATTACTGTACTGAAGATATTGAAGTATTGACGATATTGAAGTATTGAAGCCACACCCACCCAGCGACGCGCTGTGGTCAGGCTGAAACTCATGTTCCGTGTCCTGGGCTTCAGAGCTGATTTAGGAAGGGAACATTAAAGACAACATGAAACAGTGTATCTAGCTTTTGCAACGTGTCATTAACCCCACTGGTTAAACAGGATTATAGGGCAATTATGTTAATGTGCCCCCCCCCCCCCCTAACTGTGTAATAACTGGTTGGTGGCATGTTAAGCCCGCCCACTTTGTGACTTGTTGACGCAATCACATTTAGACATTTATGATTTATTTGGCATACTTTGTGGAGTAGATACACAATATGACCCGCGAAGGATGGGTTTAAAAAGGTACATTTTCTTTTCATGTTTTCTTTAAGTCACTTCCTGACTTCTGTAAACCTGCAGTCAGAATGTGGAGTATGGCAGCGTGCGTGTTGTTGGTGTGAGAGCGTAGACACCGGCAGCTCGTTTATTCAGATCTAGATCCTTCTAATGTTTAAGTTCCAGTAGGTAGGCCATAGTAGTCCACAGACCCCAGAGGAGATGGAGGAGGAGGAGGAGGAGGAGGAGGAGGAGGAATGGGCTGTCCTGAGAGGGAGGGATTCATTGATAGAAAGTGAGACCTCTGATTGGTTGAGTCTACCTCTATTCCCCACCCAGGCCTCACCTTTGGATTGAATTGACTCCCTACGTCGACATACGAGCCCTTCTCCACACCATGGGAAGATTCTAACAGTGTCTCCTGTCGATGTATGACCCCGGTGACGTGTGTGTGTGTGCATGTGTGTGTGTGTGTCTGTATGCATGTGCTGGGGGGGGGGTGGAGGGCGGGGATTGGGAGACACTCATGCGTAAGTAACACTTGCAGTAGCAGTAGCAGAAGGAGAAACTACTTAAAACCTTTAACAAAAAAACGGCATCGGATCCGTCGATCCCGTCGCACTTCAAGTCTCGAGCTGCACAGTCAGCGTCTTTAGGGCGTGCGGAGGCGGTGGGCGTTGTGCCTTTGCGGAGGAGATTGATCCTACGTCGCTCGGTTAGTTTGCAAATACACACACACACACACACACACACACACACACACACATACACACACATACACGCACGCACTCCCCTTCTGGGCATGAGGTCATAAAGGCGACAGGTGAAGGGTCAGGGGTCATGTTGCCGTAGCGCGTGCTGTAGTCTCTGTCTGTAAACGGTGTAGCGCTGTTCCACCGTGCGAACCCGCTCCCCCTCCTCCTTCTCCAGGATCACCAGGAAGTTCTGCAGCTCGGGAACGGAGAAGGCGTGCCACTGTGGCCGAGAGAGATCGAGAGAGAGAGAGAGAGAGAGAGAGAGAGAGAGAGAGAGAGAGAGAGAGAGAGAGAGAGAGAGAGAGAGAGCGAGAGAGATGAGAGAGAGAGTGAGAGAGAGAGAAAATTACTTCATGAGAGCTCTAGCTCTCTACACAGTTTCTGAACAGATGCCTATGTATTTTAAAGTTATACATTAATAGTAATTGTGGGAATGTGTGTGTGTTTGGTGGTGAGGCCAATCAAGCCAGCCAACCACCAAACATACACACACTCCCACAGTAATATATGAACAATTTTAAATAATTGTACATTGTATGCTAATCTGTGAATTACAGTCAGTCAAATTAATGAATGTCAAGAATCAACTATTGTCTTACCACATGGAATATGCCTCCATAAATGCATGTGTGTGTGCGTGCGTGTGTGTGCTTTGTGTGTGCATGCTGTCTGGTTTGCGAGCGCGCTCTCACCTCCACCTCCCCGGTCTCATTCTCCTTGAGGACAAAGCTGAGCTTTATGGGGTCGGGCCCGGCCAGCAGCCTCAGGAGCAGCGGACACTCACACAGAGGAAGCTTCTGGAACAGAGCTACAGAGAGAGAGAGGAGAACATCAGAGTCAGACCCCCACGCCACTCTGTTCCATCACCATGTCATGATGTGTGGGGGAAAGCTCTAGAACTGCGTTTGCGTTGTTGTCGGTGGTGACCGTGCCAACGCCACTCACCCTGCGCGTCGCGGTGCGTCTGCTGGTACAGGGCGAACTTGCGCGGGTTGTCCAGCACCATGTACTTCTTCAGCAGGCCCTGGATCACCTCCCGGGCCGTGGTGCTGGAGCTGATGTGGAGCTGCATCACACAGTCCCTCGGCATGTAGAAGGAGGTTGTCCTTCTGTTGTCCGTCTCTTCCTGGCCTTCCGCCGTCATTGTTGTTGTTGTTGTTGTTGTTGTTGTTGTTGTTGTTGTTATTGTTGTTGTTGCCGTCGTGGTGGGTGACGGGCGGCCCGGTCTGTCGGCCTCCGAGGCGAGGCCCCGCTCCAGGGAGGTGACTGTGACGGGCCGACTGAGCCTGAGGTGCACCTTGATGAAGCCCGTGTAGGACCCGTTCAAACCCTGGACCACACGGAGAGGGCAGAGATAGATAGAGAGACATACAGAGACAGAGAGACAGAGAAAGAGAGAGACGTACAGAGACAGAGACATACAGAGAAAAAGAGAGAGGCAGAGAGAGAGATACAGAGAGAGACATATACAGAGACAGAGAGAGATACAGAGAAAGAGAAATACAGAGAGAGAGACATACAGAGACAGAGAGAGATGGACAGAGAGAGGAGAGAGAGAGAGAGAGAGAGAGGCAACTACTATTAGGTCACATGCACATGGAGCCAAAGGAACCACCTGTCCTCCATGCATTTCTACCTGCTCACCAGACGCATGATGTTGTCAGAGATCTGAGCGTTGTACCCCACGATTCTGCTCAGCACCTCCTCCTCGGGCAGGGCCTTCGTCGCTCCCTCCTCTTCTGTTTTGACCTCATTCCGCAGCTATAGGCATAATAAACATAGAGGAGAAAAACACATGAATATTCAACAGCGCTTACTGATAATGTTGTTGTTGTTGTTGTTGCCGACCAGCAGATGGCGCTGCTATAAACACAAGAACGATTATTCCAAGCCTTAATCTGTGTCTGCTTCCTTCAGCATGCTAAAGTTTTCAATTATGTATTACATTTCAATATAATTTGAATATTCTCTCACTGTGAGTTTGGACGTGAAATAAAATTGCCTCATATCGTTCTCCGATGAGAATTTGGGATTGTAATACGGTGTCTATCCTTAAAGGACATCAACGGATGATTGTTGTCACTGTTGATAAATCTGTTGTAATTCAATTGTCATTTTTTGGTTAATCAATCAAAAACGATCTATAAAATGTCTTGGCAATAGTCGATCACAAGGTACGAAAATAACTCTGACATGAAGAGTGGTCTATGTCTGATCTGAAACACACCAAATAATTTCTGAAGCTATAAGCAGACTGTTTGTAGCTTTACATCAACAAAAATCTAATCGAATACAGAAATCCAATTGATTATCAAGATTCTATCAACATTCGGTCCATCCAATAATAATCCAATCATCGACTAATCCTTCCAGACTAAGCCTTCTCTATCTCTTCTCCTCACAACATAGGGTATTCCCCAGCTTTTTTAGCATTGATGCAAAGCCCAGCTCATAACCCCTGCTCCCCTGTCCCCCACCACGCATCATAAAGATGATACTCTGTGTTTGTCTTACTGCCAGCTGCCAGTCCTTATTGTGTGTGTGTGTGTGTGTGTGTGTGTGTGTGTGTGTGTGTGTGTCCAGCCAGGGTGTTGGCCTCGTGGGGGGGGGGCGCTATGTGGGAGGTTGAAAGCCAACTTGTACCATTGTCGGCCCATTGGCTCTATTGTCCCTCGGCCACTTTCACTGGTATGCGGAGGGTTTGGGAGAGAAAGGGAGTTGCCTGATAAATTTAGCAGCTCAGACACAAACACCGGAATTCCTGCATGGGCCCCTATTTCACTGTGTTGCCTGTGGGGTTTGTGGACTCCTCCCTTGGTGCTGGGGGGCCCCTGTTCACCTGTATGTATCTCCTTTGATGCTGGGGGGGTGTGGTTCACCTGTGTGTGTCTCCGTTGGTGCTGGAGGGGGTGGGGGTGTATTACATTTACATTTAGGGTAGTTGGCAGATGCTTTTATCCAAAGCGTATGTTGAAGGAGA
>PIJE02001065.1:134838-144838 GCA_002895965.2 Coryphaenoides rupestris | reverse complement strand
TGGAGAAATCAATAGAACGAGAGACAGGGCAGTAAAGATCACACACACACACACGCACACGCACACCCAGACACACACATACACACACATACATGCTGCAGTGTGTGTGTGTGTGTGTGTATGTGCGTGTGTGAACAAGTGAGATGTAAATGAGAGAGGGGGGTAAAGAGACAGAGAGAGAGAGAGAGAGAGAGAGAGAGAGCGAGAGAGAGGCAGAGAGAGAAGGGGGCGTATGGAAAGGAAAAACACAGTGAGAAATAGATTTCCGACCTATTTAAGCAGATAGGAATTACTGGTAGCAGCCATCCATTCATGACACAGACAAGCACAGACACAGACTAGTGGAATGAGTTTTACTGAGTGAATGAATGCAATGCATGTACTATGTTTCATTCAACAGAGAGAAAACTAGAATCAGTGACTGATAACATTAGAGGGTGAAGCACACAAACAATGATACAAAACATCTCTCCCACTCTCAAACACACACCTCTAGCACACACACACACACACACACACACGATTGTGGCTGAGAGCACCATGAGTAGGTCAAGTGTCTGAGAGGAGAACCACGAAAGCAGAACACACACGCTGACTCCATTTCACAGTTCATGGACCTGCTGAGGCTCAGTTCTCTCTCTCTCACACACACACACACACACACACACACACACACACACACACACACACACACACACACACACACACACACACACACACACACACACACACACACACACACACACACACACACACACACACACACACACTAGGGGTTGCACGACTTCTGATTTTTTCAAGTCGACTTTTCTATCAATAAATAAAGTCGACGTAACGTCGACGCGTCGTTGATGACGTCATCACATACACACGCACGCAAAAAACTGACAGAATGGGCTGTCCCAAAAAAGAAAAAACAACCGCTCGAAATCGCTTCATTTTCCCCCCACCGGCCACCGCATTTGCGCCATTTCCCGCCAAATATCTTAAAGTGTAAAAAAAATGTAAAAAAAAGTGTGAAATCACGTGGTCAACGACGCGCCCTAATACACGTGCCAGCCCTAACACACACACACACACACACACACCTGTGCTATAGAAACACACACAAACATAGGCAGACACGCAGACACACACACATACACCAGCACACACATATAGACGCACACAAGGAGAAAGTCAAATGAACTGCATGTTTGACTAGCAAAACAGTGACACACACACACACACACACACACACACACACAAGTTGGCTGGTCCTATCTGGGGCAAAAAGTTCAGCTCTGGAAATTAAAAATGTATGTGGAACAGAGTGTCCCGTCAGCATTATGGCGACCTGTGTCAGGACATAGTGGCATTTACTGAACAGTCAACCTGTAGGACATGCACATCGAGACGTGCTTTGCGAATGAAACGTTGCGTGTCGTCATGTAAAACAGATACCACTAAAAACATTGTTCACGTTTCCCATTTGCACCTTTTATCACATCCTTGGATTATATTTTTAAGATAAGGGATATTCAAACATGGCCAGCCATGCCATGCCAGAGCTCTGACCCCACTGGCAGGTTTTCTTTGAGAGAAGCTACCCTGTCCTGGAGCGTCTCGAGTCTCCAGTGACCGGTCAGCTGAACCCCAACGCCGCTCTGGAAACCCAAACGCTACACATCTGACAGCACACCGCCCCCCTCAATTATTCAGCCCTGACGCCCGTCCTCCAAAGAGACACGATTACAACTACAATCTGGCCATTTAGTGGACACCCAGGTGTGTTAAAGTGAACACAGATATACCATGTATAGATACAGAACGTATATATATAGAGCAGAATGCACACGAGTCCCATTGCTCTGTCACTAACAGGACTTCCTCTCTCTGCTATTACTCAATGTGTCTCAAACATCTCTCCTTTCCCCTCCCCAGAAATGATGGGTAAAAAACCAAATGTTTGCATTGCACAAAAATGTACGTAGAGCACCACCAAACTGAGAAAATAACATACAACCACCGCAGAGTAAATCGTCAAATATATACATCCAGTTTGGTGTGCGTGTGTGTGTCTGGGTGTGTGTGTGTGTGTGTGTGTGTGTGTGTGTGCGTGCGATTAGAGCTCACATTAAGTTTCCATGTTCTTTTTTGAGATCAGTTGCCATAGCCCCTTTTTACTAGACGTTTTAGCTGTTACTATGGTAACGAATAAAATATCTTCAGCTCCAGTTAGGCGGTTGGCCAACGCGCAGCAGCAGCAGCACTCTCACTCCCCAAGCCTGGTGCCCCGTTTCTACGGAAACGTCTCCCACGCAATCTAGAGAACCAGTCCCCCCCCCCCCCACCCAGCCCCCCCCCCCCCCCCCCCCTACTGTGCAGCTCCAAGGTTGCAATAGTCACATTTCACGGCTCCAAAATGGCCTTTGGACAAACATAGATATGACCCATTTTCTGATATTCCTGACGACTAATATCTGACAACTAATATCTACTGTATGCTGTACTGTCTCTTGGCACTGAACGGTGAGCACCATGGTGACGGGCAGTTGTTGAAGGGGGTGCAAAGTTCAGAAATGTTGTTAGGCAACACAAGACGCAGATGGGAGCCAGCAACGACCCTCATATTACTACTATGCCCACAAAGCCTATTCAAATCATAACTTCCCCCTTTGCAAGAACTTCCCCATTCTGAGGAAGGTTGTTCCGGACACGGAACTGATCGCAAAGACCTCACCTCATCCCCCACCCCCCATCCACCTCCCCGAGTGTAAAACACACACATTCGACTTTATTTACTCGCGATCCCTGCCTTCTCAACCCCCTCTCCTCCCAACTTTCCACTGAGCCCACCCGGTGGGTCTATCTGCTGGGCAGCGGTGTGTTCCGTACCTGGGCTGCTTGCTTGCTGGGCTTGCTGGGCTTGCGGAAGAAGGAGGTCTTGGCCGTGAAGAAGGTTGCCTCGCTGTCTTCGTCGAGGCTGCAGTAGCCGCTGCTGATGCTGTTACTGCTGGCCATAGAGGGGCTGGGCGACGTGTTGACGGTCCATGGAGAAAAGCTGCCACCCCCCCGCCCCCCCCACACACCCTCCCTTCAGCGGTAGCGACCGAACTCCGAACTCTGACCCCGCTCGCCCCCGCCGTACGACAACTCTTACCGGGCCAAACGTTCAACTCTCTTCCAAGTGTGGTGTTCTTTCGTTTTCGTTTTTTCCCGCTCTCCCAAACTCAAACCCGGTGTCCTGGTGTGACCGGTGTTGAGGGTGTGACGTCGGCGGGGACGGCCATGTTAGAATCAGGATCCGGGCGCATCTCCGGGTCCCGGATGAGGTGAGGAGAATCCAGGAGGTCTAGACTAGGTGGTGCCGTTGGTGCTGAGGACGGGGTGAGCTATAGGTGAGGCAAGGCTCAGATTCAGGGCTCGGCGTGCCACCGGAGAGGGACCAGGAAACCCGAGCACAGCGTGCACACAGACGTGTCACTTCCTCCTCCTCCTCCTCCCCTCTGTGTGTGTGTGTGTGTATGTGTGTATGTGTGTATGTGTGTATGTGTATGTGCTCTAGTGGCGGCCGGCTGTCACTCTCTTGCTCACAAATGCGCCGCACGTGCGCAACAGCGGGCGCACAACAGTGAATGCACTTTTAAATACGAGCAGCGCACGGCTCACTTGTACACGCTCGCCGTAACCGAGAGGCAAAAGCACACATACACCTGCTGCAACCGCAACACACACACACACACACACACACACACACACACACACACACACACACACACACACACACAAGCACACACAAGCACACAGATTCACAATGACCCGACACTGCAGAGTCAGAGTCAGGTTACGGTGGGGTTTCAAGTTGACCTGTCATACTTGTCATGCAGAGTGCAAACAAACACACACACACACACACACCACACACACACAGATACACACACACACACTCAATCAAACAAACACAGTCACGGTGCACTCTTGGGTCCGGTCGGCTCCCTGGTTGCTGTGTTGTGTGGCGATCAGATGGTGAGACCCATGGTAGTCAGGCTCAGTCCAGGCTGTAGTCCAGTAGAGGGGGGCTGCCTTGCGTTGCGTGTGGTGTGTGTGTGTGTGTGTGTGTGTGTGTAGGTGTGTGAAAGTGGTGGTATGTCCGTCACATCAGAGAGGAGGTAGATGGTGGCGGGGGATCGGTTAGGTCTCAGCGAGGAGAGGAAGAAGCAGCCACATGTTCCCTATCCCTCCGCCACTCTTCCTCTTTGGCTTCCTTGTCTCCTTCTTCTTCTTCTTCTTCTTCTCTTCTTCTTCTTGCGGCTGTGGCTGCAGATGCAGATTACTCTCTCTCTCTCTGTTTTGTTCTCTCTCTCGCTCCCTATCTCGTACTCTCTCTCTCTCTCTCTCTCTCTCTCTCTCTCTCACACACGCTCTCGTCTGTCTCTCGCTGTCACTCTCTGTACGCTCACTTTACTCTCTCACTTTCTTGCAACCTTGCTCAACCATCTGTGGTTGAGTGTGTTATCAGCCTGCAAGCTCTCGGTGGAGCCACACAAACACCCTCCCCCTTCTCCCTCCTCCCTCCTTGCACGCTCTTTCTCTCTCTCTCGCTCTCTCGCTCTCTCTCTCTCTCGCTCTCTCTCTCTCTCTCTTCCTGCTATGAACTGTGTCTAGCAGAGAACCACATCCTCTTACAAAAGCAGAAAAAGAAACCGTGTGCAATTGGGCTTGTGAAAATGTCAATTCCTGAAAAGTTGTGTTGAGAATAAAACGCAAATAAGCACATCTATCGATACTGTACTTACGCAACATTTACAACCCGCTACATCCAAGAAAAACATATGTGGAAGCCCATTCACTACCGACACAAACGTATGGCTATTTAACACATTTAATCTGCCTATTTGTTTGTTTATCACAGGCCTCGACACAGCCTCGACTGCAGATGGGAAAACAAAAATCCAACACAGGGGTGGGGGGCGTGGGGGCGGGGGGGTGTAGAGGTGATGAGGAGTGATGAAGAGAAGTGCTCATTGATCACTTGTACAGCTTTTCTATAAACCCTATACCACACACCACCTACCCACAGCGGCAGGAGGAGAGACGAGAGCAGATCCTAGAGCCAAGATGGCTGCTACTGCTGTTGATGCTGTGTTGTTGTTGTTGTTGTTGCCAAACAACAAATCGAAATATATTCTCGAAATGGCAATATGGCTGAGTGCAATATCCAAATTGCAGGAGCTGCAATTCTTTCATAAGGGTACAATGTGTGAATGTAAATTCTTAACAGCAATTATCAATGGCAAAGCACTGCAGTAGTAGTTTGATCGGTGATGCAAAATTGGCAATTGGGGATTGATCGTTCCCACTAATAGTGAATCATATCGCACCAGCAAGTATCAGTCATAATAATCACAATGTGCAAGGTAACAACCAACACGTCAGGAGCAGTTAGGGTTAGGTGGCGTCTTGCTCAGGGACATCTCAACACTTAGCTAGGGCGGAGCCCGGGAATCGAACCGGCAACCTTCTGGGTTCCAGCCAACAGCTCTTAACTCTTGAGCTACTGCCGCAGGTGCAATATTAGTGAGTTTATCGCCATCAAATACACACAGATAAGACTTATATTGTGAGTGGGACACTCAACAAAGCGTCCTCCTTATGCTAACATAGCCCACGTAGCTCGTGGAAAAAACGCCATCTAAACGGATGAATGGACACGTCAGCTTTCTTTTCAGGAATGTTGTGGCTCACAAACTATACGGTGTGTTTCCTTCACGAGGCTCGGACACCTTTCATCACTGAGCCTGATTGTCATCTCACTGCTTCTCCTATCTGTCTTTATGTTTGTGTGTTTTGAGAAGACATATTAGCAGCGGGAGCCCAGGACTCCGGGTTCATTAGTATATTCACATTGAGGGGTGGGGAGGGGCGTGCTTGTGGCCGATCGAACCCTGTCAGGGCTAGCACTACGCGGCGACATTGTGTGTGTGTGTGTGTGTGTGTGTGTGCATGCAGGGGATCTATATTGGCGAGAAGGAAATCAATTTCTCCTGGAGCATATGTGTGCGCATACGCACGGGACACTTTAAGACAAAGGGATGACTGATGAGGCCCTGCGCGCGCACACGCACACACACACACACACACACACACACGGAAGCCAGAGCAGAGAAGGTTTAAAGGGAGGATATTTCAGTGTGTGTGTGTGTAATAACTTGTCATCTGAGTGTCTGCAGTAGCGTGTGTTTCCCGGACGACAGGGCGTCGGCCTTAGTCAGCGACTAACCACAAGAGCAGATCAGGGAAGAGAGAGAGAGAGAGAGAGAGAGAGAGAGAGAGAGAGAGAGAGAGAGAGAGAGAGAGCCTCCCATCAGCCTTATTGAGCAGAACACAGACATAATCAATGCCTCCCTTTCCTCACAGGAGCGCGTTCCTTCATTACTGTCCCATGTTCAGTAGGAATCTGCCTTGGCAGCCGCTACAGGCTGGAATAATTGCATGAATCATTGACACTGATTTCCAGTCTGATCAGCAGAAATGTTACTGCAGACTGAGCAGCTTGGGGCGATGCAAACACGAATGGTTTTTTGCTGTTAAAAAATTAGAAACTGAATCTCCCATCCAATCTCTTCATGAATGGGGTGGATGGCTACGGCTTTTACTCCCTGGCTGTGACTCCACCTGGCTGACCAAAGCTACGCACTATCTCCTCTCTCTTCCTTTCCATTATTTTTCCTTTCCTTCCTTGCCCAGAGGCTCTTGGGGAGCCACCTAATTCGGAGTCAGTGTGGGCCTGTTAAGTCCTCTGAGACTGGTAATTGTGATATATGCTTATTCCCAATGTGGTTTTGAAGCCGATTCACATGTCGTGTGTGTGTGTGTGTCTGCTAGTGTTGTGTTGGTGTTGTTGGGGTGGGGTGTGTTATTTGTTACCGTGTGTTGTGGTACTGTTCGTGTGTGTTCTCTTTAAGAAGCAGTGGGCTTAATACATTGGAACGGCTAAAGTTGGGGGTCGTAATGTTTATGCTAGTCCCTGCCCGTTGTGGTGGTTGCGACAGTTGCCAAATCGTCGGGCTTATTTATCTAACTAGCTTTCATGTGTGTATAATTGTGTGTGGGTGTGTGTGTGTGTGTGTGTGTGCGGACGTTGTGTTTCGTGTCATTGTCTGACGCGGTGTTGTAGCTCACATATAGCAATAGGATTCGCGGCCACACTGAAATGATGAACATTCAATTAGCGGTGGGCTTACATAAGGAGGAGGCTGCGGAAACCAGGGCAACTGACACCAACTGACTGAACTGAAGCAGCCTCACATCTCCAGCTAGGAGGCACAGAGAGAGAGCATGTGTGTGTGTGTGTGTGTGTGTGATTGAGTGAGAGAGTGAGAGAGAGTGTGTGTGTGTGAGTGATTGAGTGAGAGAGAGAGATAAAGAAAGTGAGTGAGTGAGTGCCTACGTGCGAGAGAGAAAGAGTGTGTTTGCGTGTGTGTGTGTGTGTGTGCGTGCATGTGTGCGTGCGTGAGAAAGAGTGTGCGTGCATGTGCATGTGTGTGTGCGAGAGAGAGAGAGAGAGAGAGAGAGAGACAGAGAAACTGAGTGAGTGAGTGACTGTGTACGTGTGAGAGAGAAAGAGTGTGTGTGCGTGTATGTGTGTGTGCATGAGAGGGAGTGTGTGTGTTCATGCATTCGTGTGTGTGTGTGTGTGTTGGAGTGGGCTAGTGGGCTAGGATACTAATTAGAGGCAGTGCACGTATTCTAGGAACCGTCCGTGCCCAAAAAAAGAAGAAAGAATAAATAGACAAGAGGCAGCAATAGGAAAAGCCCTTGGGGTCAGAGGTCAGCTCCAGGGTGTCCACACTGGTTGTGTGCCAGCATGAGGTGCTGCCGGCCGCATCTTGAATGCCAAATGTTTGCTACGTTTTCAATACTGCTCATAGACATACTCATAGAAATACACAACACTGACATGTACATTCTAGAAGTGGCACACCAACGTCTCTAGAAGAGCTTCTATTGGACATGCTCACCTTGTGTTTGGTGGCGATGGAGCAGTGGCTTCTGGGTAATGGAGTTTCCTGGGCCCTCTTGTCCTTCTGGTTCAGTCGAGCTGAACGTGGCTCTCACACTCCAGATGGCAGGTGTAGCTGCAGTCTGACGGAGAGAGAACCACGGGGAGTGGAGAGCACAAAGAGGCACATCGTTCATTGTCTTAGTTACTTGTATACTTCCCGTCACCACCACCACAATGTTTTTGTTTGACCACCCAAAGGGTTCACTTCCCTGTAAGTGGCTGTTTTACTAACTAACAGTTAACGCTATGTTTTGGGTTTCCTTTAAATGCGCCGATGTTGTTCAGACTGATACACGGCATCCATATACACTGTGATCTAGCCCCCTCTAGTGGACAGCATGATGAACAGGAACGATTGAACTGCTGCTGCTGCTGCCCCAGTCAGGGTGTCTGTCCCCCTGGGCCAGGGTACAGAAGGAGCACACACCCACCCACCCAGCCACACACACACACACACACACACACACACACACACACACACACACACACACACACACACACACACACACACACACACACACACACACACACACACACACACACACACACACACACATAACATATATCAAGGCGTATTGTCTACATTTCCTCATCAACGTGTCTCAAATTATTGAATTGAAACACGAAAAGGAATTCAAATGGAACACTGAAGGGGTCGTTCCACTAGGTGGCAGACACAAGATGAGGCTAATGAACAGCTATAATTTCTGGTCATTTACACATAAATGCAGTACAAACACCGTGAAGGTTATATAGGGTGTAGCAGCCTAAACACAATAAAACACATCTGATGATGTACTTCTAGGTCTGGAATACACACTGTCCATCCACGGGGATTTCCCATGGACTAGGCTTTTGTTATTTTCCCCTTTTTTTGAACTGGAACCACATAAGTCCTCGGTCTTTTGTTTGTTTATGCTCTAAATATGGTTTGTCTGGTTTTGTCCACACAAGGGACTCTGGTTGCGCCCTAAATCTTACCATTTGGCCATCCACTTGTTCAATACAATTAAGAATGATTGACGACTAGCGAAACAAAGCAAGAATATCTATTTACAGAAGCCACTCAAAACAAAGGCCGCGCCGGGCCATCAAGATGCAGACAATTGGAAGTGGCAATCATTCTAACGGAATACAAATAAATAAATAAATCCAACTTTCTCAAATCTTGCTGAATAAACATCTCGAAAGCCGGCCATCTGGTTTGTTGTTTGCAACTGGGATTATATGTTTGTGTGTGTGTGTGTATCTGTGTCTGTGTCTGTGTGTGTCTGTGTCTATGTGTGTCGCTGTCATGCAGAAGGACACCCCTGCTGCTTATCTGCTCCCCGGCACACTCCCCGAGATGGTAACCATGGCAACGGAGCCTCTTTTGATGACCGCTGCAGAGAGGGAAGCTGGTGCGTATTGCAGCTGGATGGTACTGTGTTTGGCCACAGCTCCGGATGAAGTGGATTGGGTTTCTTACTGGTTTAAGGGTGTGTTGAGGACAGGGGGGCCCATTGCAAAGCACTCATACACATATAGAGAGGCAGAACAATCTTTAGTGCAACATATACTTGTTTATTGTCTGTTATGATATTGTTTGGAGAGCGAGTGGGTTAAGGGCTGTAGGGAGTATATCGGTTTGATTATGGCGTATATAGTAGTATGATCATGGCATACTCAATATAGCCACACTATATATATAGCACTTTTCCTCGATATAACACTTTATATCGAGTGCCGTTGCACACACAGAAAGAGGAACTAGTGGGAGTGGAGACCAGCAGGTGAGGAGGAGGAGGAGGTAGGCAGGGGTGTGTGTGTGTGTGAGACAGGATGTAAGTTACAAGGAGAAGAGAGAGGAGCGAGGAGAAATGGTGGTGGTGGTGGTGAGAGGGGAGGGCCAGGAGAAGAGGTCATTACCTTGCAGAGAGGGCGGAATGACGCCTCTAGGATGGAGCAAGCGTC
>PIJE02001065.1:124838-132338 GCA_002895965.2 Coryphaenoides rupestris | reverse complement strand
ATCTCAGGTCCTGTCATAGTTCTGGGAACAAGTGGGGAGATTCTTCCGCACCAGTTAAATACCAGAGAGAGAATAGAGATATTAGAATTAGGGACACCTGTCGATTTCAGAATTTCTTCTAACAAATAAAATTCAAAAATCCTGAAAAAATAACCATACTAACCATTCCTATTGATAGTACAAGACATTCTAGACTGACTAAAAAAGGGTCTCATTTTGTTTTCAATAAATGCATCAGTGTTGAAAAAGTTAGCATGGCAATGTACAGTGCTGCTTACTGACAAAAAAGCCAACTTTTCATACAGCGGTGCATATTGAATATACTTCTCCCTGTTTTCTACCCTCTTCAGAGAACGTCAATCTTGTGAATGGCAGTCAACGCTGCAGTGGTAGACTGGAGGTGCGGCACAAAGGGCAGTGGGGGAAGATTTGTAGGAACAGCAACTGGGGAAGTCGGGAGGAATCACTGGTGTGCCGTGAGTTAGATTGCGGCAAGCCGGATCCAAATGCCGTGAGGTCAAACTATGGCGTGAGTACGGCTCAAAAGGCTTACACGACCAGCTGCGTGGGTAGCGAGAGCTCCATCGCCGCCTGCCAGCTTCAGTTGAACTCGGGGACATGTGAAGAGGTGGCTGTTTCCTGCACAGGTAAAACATAGGGCCTCCAACCTGTACTGCCTGCATTGTCTATATTTATGCCACTGGGAGCGAAGTATCATGTATTTGTGTGTCACTTGCAGGTCAACCACAACTTAAACTGATCAATGGCACGGATCGATGCTCAGGGAGGGTGGAGGTCCAACCGAGCCGATACATGGGGCTTACAGGAGGCACAAGTTGTGTGGGACATGCCTGCAGCACGTGCACGTGTCCTGCGGCTGAGCGACTTCCGTCCACCACGGATGCCAAGGCATAGCCGCTTGGCGTGGCACTAAGCCTGTACATATGGCCGTTCACACACACTGGATAAGGGTACAGCCCGAGAGAGAGCATGAACTTGCTACTCGCGAAGCACGCGGAGCCTCAGCGTTCTAGATCTCTGTTAGTCCCTATGATGCAATGCGCACGATCCAGACTAGCACGCAGCAGCTAATCAGCCTAACAACACCTCTATCCCGCGGTCGAACGATGGAGACATAGAATCCGACTCCGAAGATTGCCCTGGCAGCACACCTCCCCGGGGGAGTGACATTGCAAGGTGTGCACATTTGTGTGTGTGCGTGCGTGCGTGTGTGTGTGTGTGTGTGTGCGTGCGAGTGCCTGAAGAGGGTAACTATGAACAACTCAATAATTTTCAAAGGTCACGTTAAGAATTCTGTTTTTATAAAACGCGTACACATTATTCTTATTCTTATTATTAATAATGCCTTATCCTAAAGCTTTAATAATAAAAAAAAATGTAAGTGACAAACTAAATAAGCCCTCCTCGAACAAGATGTCAACATTGAACACTTCCCGAGCCTGACATTGCACATCATGGAACCTTCTGACGTCGTTCAGAGACAAAACCGTGAGACCTTCTACATCCAGGGATGCAGGTCAGTGAAACAGCCAGCAAGCCAGTCCCAGCCTCAGATAACAACAACAACAACAACAACACCACTTTCCTCAGCTGCCATCTTCTTGTAGCAACCAGAACCAAAATGACACATCCGAATAGAAACAGGGGTCGTGGGGGTTGTCGGACGACCGTAAGCTTATTAAAAGACCAGGAATGAGTTGAGAGGCATCCTGCACGTAGATGACAATCCAGGATGGTCGCAGGACCGCACAGATGGTGTGTCTCCAGTCTCCACCTAACGCCGGCTACACCTCTCCAACTGCTCACCAGCCCCTTCTCTTTGCGACCAGACGGAGTCTATAATCTCCTTCAACATATAACCTCCCTATGCATAAAGCGAGCCAATCGCTTCTGATCGTTCGGCCGATTAGGAGAGAATGCCTAGGAGGCCTTCGATCCTCACAGGGCATTCTGGCAGCCGACCCATTAGGTTGGGGTTATGAGGTTGAAGGTGGGGCTGGGGGGGGGGGGCGAGGTCTGGCTTTTGCAGAAAGAAGAGCGGTTGGTCGACGGGGATGCGGAATCATTAATTGAGAGGCATCACGTGAGTAGGTAGGTTTGGGGAGTTAGATGAACTCCTTAACATGTTACAGGTCATTAATGCACACACAGACACACACACACACACACACGCACACACACACACACACACACACACACGCACACACACACACACACACACACACACACACACACACACACACACACACACGAACACACACACACACACACACACACACACACACACGAACACACACACACACACACACACACACACACACACACACACACACACACACACACACACACACACACACACACACACACACACACACACACACACACACACACACACAACACACACACACACACACACACACACACACACACACACACACGAAACAGTGCAGTCAATATAGCCGCCTTGTTACGAGGATAATTGTAGCTCAACTTTGTATGTTAATTTGTTCTGTTTCTTAGACCTTGTAACATCTTGAATGACGTTGACCTGGGTAAAAAAATAAATTTCTTGCAAGTCGCGCTCGCTCACTGTGCACGTTCGCCAACCCCGCACACACCAGGCTGTCGCAAGCCCGAGCGCTGCGTCATTGCATGTCCAAAGCACCCACGAGATGCTGGCCCTTCCTGGAAACGACAAACTCGAGCGACAATGACCCGTCTGGCGCTCGCCCTATGCGGTATGGAAGCGGAACGGTTGCGGGTAGCGAAACGAGCAATGAGTATCTTTGCCCTACGAATTGACGAGCCCGCAGGGATTTCGGCCGGCCCCTGCAATGACAGGTCTCTCCGCCAGCTCAGCGATTCACACCAGCGCACACCTGAGCAATCGTTATGATCAATAATCAACTCGAGCATCAGGAGTCTGCTCACCGGTCCAGTTAGCCTATAAAACTTTACCACAAGTTCTCTCACGGAAATATTTAGAAGTAAGAACTAGGGAACACGAGAAAATAATATATGCATAATTATGCCCGTGAGCGCAGAGCGTTGATTATCACTGCTGTATGTTTGTGATGCCAGAGCACATTCAGTCAAGCAATTGTTGTTGTTGATATATCAAAGCCGAAAAGCACCAATGTGAGAGCGTTCTGCAGCACCGACGGCTACTCCATAGTCTTCATTTATCACCGCCTGCAGACACGACGCAACACAACACAACACAACACCAGACATAACCACACAACACAACACAACACCAACACACAACACCAGCACAATACAACACAACACCAGCACAACACAACACAACACCAGCACAACACAACACAACACCAGCACAACACAACACAACACAGACACCGGATTTGATCGACTTTGGGGATCAGAGCGCACCGATTGGAATCAACTTGAATTGCCTGGGAAACGAGACGTCAATCATGCAGTGCGGGGTCAAAGAAACGGAGGAGACATGTGACACCGCCTCCCTTCAATGTACATGTATGTTAACCCTTACCTTCTTTGTCATTGGTAATGTGTGTAGAGCATGCACTTTTCCATTTTAGTATGTGCCTTACTAATACCACAAGGGCATACATTCTTAGCATGGCTGGCTAAGGAAACCTTGGCCATTTCATTGCCATGCTCCTCTAGGGTGGTTGGTTTCAACACAACATTATCCTATTCATATATTGCCATTGGCATTTAACTGTTTGTGTCGTTTTGTGAGTAACTGGGCCCTTTTTTAACCTGGATAGACAGTAAACAGATTCAGCTGATCAACGGGACGACGCCTTGCTCTGGCCGAGTGGAGGTCTTACACGAAGGCGAGTGGGGAACAGCCTGCGATGACAGCTGGGGCTTACAGGAGGCACAAGTCGTGTGCCGTGAGATGAAATGCGGGTCGGCCCTTGCGGCCAAAAACCATGCCTACTTTGGCCAGGGGAGTGGCCTGATTGTGCTGGACGATGTCGGGTGCAAAGGTCATGAGATGTCACTGAAAGAATGCCCACATGCAGGCTTTCCCAATGACTGCAGTCATCTCGAAGACGCCGGTGTCATATGTTCAGGTGATCACATTTATTCTTGATTCAGCCCCCAATTCAAGTGGGAACGCTATGTTCACTCACTGATTAAGAGGGGGTCTCATTTTGTTTTCAATAAATGTGTCAGTGTTGAAAAAGTTAAGTCTGACACACACGCCACACACACACACACACACACACACACACACACACACACACACACTTTCTCTCTTTGTGTCTCACACCAGACCGGGGACTGCCCCAGAGCTGTTGGGACCACAGAGGACAATGGGTGCATTGGGTGTCTGTTGGATATCAGTATTTAACACGAACCGTAATCTATAAGTTACAATACCTCTGTCTGTCTGTGTGATTTCTTGCCCACTCCAGAGAGAGGTATTTATGAACCCTGCATATCATTTCAAAATTGTAATATTATTATAATTCTTTTGTGTCGCATGCTGACAAATGTCAGACACGTGACACAAAAACCCAGAGAGTGCTTTGCTTGTGCATTGTGAAATGAAGTCTTGGTACTTTCTGAACAAACACAGCCACTCTCTCTCACTACCCTTTCCCGGGAACACTCAGAAAATTCTGAAAAATGCAATTCAGGAAATGAGATGATTCTTCTTCTTCTTTCTTTGTAACAGGATCAATCCACACGACATCACGGCTTCCCTAGTTTCTGCTGACACGTCTGTGGCGTGTCTTGCTCCAGCCTTGCTCCCTCTGCCCTCGTCCCTTCCTCCCCGTCTCAGACTGCGTGTGTCAGCATCTACCGCCCGGCTCTGAGCGGCTCCGTCCAGTAGGCCAGCAGCCCTGGCGGCTGACCTTCAGACCTTCAAACTGGGGTAACGATCCGTCACCGCAGTGGGTCTGTCTGTCTCTCTCTCTCTCTGTGTGCCTTCAAAGCACGCAGCCCTGCAGCAGCACACCTCCCCGGGGGAGTGACATTGCAAGGTGTGCACATTTGTGTGTGTGCGTGTCTGCCTGTGTGCTTTTGTGTGTGTGCGTGTGTGTGTGTGTGTGTGTGTGCGTGCGTGTGCCTGAAGAGGGTAACTATGAACAACTCAATAATTTTCAAAGGTCACGTTAAGAATTCTGTTTTTATAAAACGCGTACACATTATTCTTATTCTTATTATTGTTATTAATAATGCCTTATCCTAAAGCTTTAATAATAAAAAAAATTTAAGTGACAAACCAAATAAGCCCTCCTCGAACAAGATGTCAACATTGAACACTTCCGGAGCCTGACATTGCACATCATGGAACCTTCTGACGTCGTTCAGAGACAAAACCGTGAGACCTTCTACATCCAGGGATGCAGGTCAGTGAAACAGCCAGCAAGCCAGATAACAACAACAACAACAATAACAGGCACCATAAGGGGGGGGGGGGGGCATAAAACATTCAAGAGTTAGAGGCATCTCTGGAATATGGAGCAGTGCCGTTCTTAAGGGTATTAACCACAGCTTTCTTTGAAGACGGGCTACCCAAACATATATAGCCCCATGCTGGCTGCGTGGGAGCTGGAGCTATAGCCTTGATCCCAGCCTCCTGGCTTAGGTTGGGGTTGAGGTTGAGGTGGGGGCTGGGGGGGGGGGGGGGGGGGGGGGGGTGGCAGTATGACATCATCCAGGTGGTGGAGTTCCGGTAAGAAGCCTCCTGAATCATGTTTAGTCATGGTCATGGCGCCAGACACACACCCACCCACCCACACACACACACACAGACACACACACACACATACATGTACAAACATATACATACCACAAATGCCACAGACTCATAATCACACACACACACACACACACATACAAATACATACACATGTGCAGTTTGTGTGCCACACTCTCACACACACACACACACACACACACACACACACACACACACACACACACACACACACACACACACACACACACACACACACACACACACACACACACACACACACACACACACACACGTCACTGTCTGTCTCTCTGAACATACAAAGTTTCACCAAAGCTGCATTAGAATTTTCTTTTTTCATCTCAGTGGCTATCAGACTGTCAACGAATCAATAATTCTGCAGTCTCCTGGAGACTGCAGAATTATTGATTCGTTGACAGTCTGATAGCCACTGAGATGAAAAAAGAAAATTCTAATGCAGCTTTGGTGAAACTTTGTATGGTCTTATTGTATGTTCAGAGAGACAGACAGTGAGTGTGTGTGTGGTGTGTGTGTTGGTGTGTGTGTTGTGTGTGTGTGTGTGTGTGTGTGTGTGTGTGTGTGTGTGTGTGTGTGTGTGTGTGTGTGTGTGTGTGTGTGTGTGTGTGTGTGTGTGTGTGTTTTGTATGTGTGTGTGTGTGTGTGTGTGTGTTGTGTTTGTGATGTTTGTACATGTATATGATTGTACATGTATGTGTGTGTGTGTGTGGGTAGGTGGGTGTGTGTCTGGCGCCATGACCATGACTAAACATGATTCAGGAGGCGTCTTACCGGAACTCCACCACCTGGATGATGTCATACTGCCACCCCCCCAGCCCCCACCTCAACCCCAACCTAAGCCAGGAGGCTGGGATCAAGGCTATAGCTCCAGCTCCCACGCAGCCAGCATGGGGCTATATATGTTTGGGTAGCCCGTCTTCAAAGAAAGCTGTGGTTAATACCCTTAAGAACGGCACTGCTCCATATTCCAGAGATGCCTCTAACTCTTGAATGTTTTATGCCCCTCCCCTAAGCCCTCTCCTGTGTCCTCCTATCCTCCCCTCATGTGTCCTCCTCTCCTCCCCTAAGCCCTCTCCTGTGTCCTCATCTCCTCCTCATGTGTCCTCCAATCCTCCCCTAACTCCTCCCCTCCTCATGTGTCCTACTCTCCTCCCCTAACTCCTCCTCATGTGTCCTCCCCTCGTTCCCCTACCTCCTCGCCATACCTGAGGCGGTGATCAAGGATCCGTTGGAGGAGGTCCGTCGCAGGAGGCGCAGGCCGTCGCTCCAGGAGCGGGACTTGGGCAGCCTCTTCAGCAGCCGGCCCAGCCGCCGGGACACCTGGCCGAAGCAGGCGCTGCCCACCTCCCCGTCCTCCGCCTCCTCCGAGTCCCCCGCCCTCACCTCCTCCAGACACACCGATACGTGCCGCAGGATCGCCGGGACCGCCCCCACGGGATGCCCCGACACCACCTCCTCCTCACCGTCCCCCTCCGCGATCCCTTGCCCCCCTGCCGCCGTCGCCGTGAGGGGTCCCACCCCTAGCTGCAAGGGCCACGGGGCCCGCTGCCACCACCCGGAGGAGGGGGGCACCGTCCGGAGTGCGGCGTAGCCCCCCTCGCTGGTCCTCCTCTCCGGGGCTTGGTCCCCGCTGCCGCGCTCCCTCTGCGGGTTGCCCCAGCGCCAGCCGCCCCAGTGCCCGCCCCCGCCGCCACCGCCCCCGCCATCCCAGCGCAGCCACTCTGCCACCGGGGCCA
>PIJE02001065.1:87338-119838 GCA_002895965.2 Coryphaenoides rupestris | reverse complement strand
AATGGAAAGTACAGGCAAAAAAGGAGCACTATCCTGGAAAATGCACAGGCTTTAGTTCAAGCCAGCAATGGATACATAGTTATTCAAACGATGTCACACACACACACACACACACAGACACACACACACACTCCCACTTGCGGGATGACATGCAGTGATGCAGTAAGCAGTGGGCGGGGCCGTAGAGGTGTGATGTCACATGATGAGTGTCAATGCATCATCAGTACTTCTGTACTGAGTACAGAAGTGACTACTGAGTGTGTGTGTGTGTGTGTGTGTAATTGATGAGGTACGTCTCCAACGTTCCTCAGTTGTTTGAGAAGTAGGCCAGCAGCATGATGACTCCACTCTCGTCTCCTACTGTGCATATTAATAAACCAATGGACCGCGTCATCTATCCCCCCCGCCCACCCTTCACCCCCCCCCCCTCCTCGGCCCCCTCTCCCCCCGGCCTCATCATCCAACACCACCACCGTCCCCACCCCCACCTCTGTGTCCCTGTGTCCTATTAACTGATATGACCTTTCACACCGTGGGGTAGAGAGAGAGAGAGAGAGAGAGAGAGAGGTTGAGAGACATAGGATGCTGAGCAGGACTGTGTGAGGACAGCGTTCAGCCCCGACAGAGCAGAGGGTGAAGCGGGGAATGGTCGGTTGTTTGAGGGTGGGAGGTGGGGGGTGGGGGGCTGTCGAAGAAGAAGAAGATGGAGAAGAAGAATTAAAAAAAAGAGGAGAAGACGAGAGCAGTGTTGTGGTGCGGGGCGTCTGTCTCTTTAAGCGCTCTGTTTGGTTACCGCAGCAGAGTGTGTGGGTGCTGCTGCAGTAGGACCATCCACAGTGAGGAGAGAAACAGAGGGAGAGCGAGGTAGAGAGAAGCACAGAGAGAGAGAGGGGGGAGACGGGAGAGGGGGAGAGAGCGGATGCATCCGCACAAGTAGAACACGGGGGAACAAGTGGGGAACAGCGGAACCGGAGCCGACGATCGCTTAGCTTAGCACGACCGTGAAACAACGCTAGAAGGGCGAGAAGGATCAGGACCTGGTTGTGCATCGGCTTTGATCTGAAGTTGCAGCGAGGCGGAGGAGGGCGGACCACCGAGAGGCGCGGGAGGGGAGGGGGGCCGCCATGCGCTTCTGACCGGCGTGACAAAGAGGCCGGCGGAGTTCTGAGGGGGGACGAGAGAGAGCGCCAGGGAGCAGCGGGTGTGCCAGGACGAGGAGGACGACGAGGAGGAGGACCAGAGGGTGCCAGTGGTGGAGGGGTGGCAGAGCGGCAGGTGCGGGGGCCGTGGGTTCGGAGCGTGGCCCCGGTGGCAGAGTGGCTGCGCTGGGATGGCGGGGGCGGTGGCGGCGGGGGCGGGCACTGGGGCGGCTGGCGCTGGGGCAACCCGCAGAGGGAGCGCGGCAGCGGGGACCAAGCCCCGGAGAGGAGGACCAGCGAGGGGGGCTACGCCGCACTCCGGACGGTGCCCCCCTCCTCCGGGTGGTGGCAGCGGGCCCCGTGGCCCTTGCAGCTAGGGGTGGGACCCCTCACGGCGACGGCGGCAGGGGGGCAAGGGATCGCGGAGGGGGACGGTGAGGAGGAGGTGGTGTCGGGGCATCCCGTGGGGGCGGTCCCGGCGATCCTGCGGCACGTATCGGTGTGTCTGGAGGAGGTGAGGGCGGGGGACTCGGAGGAGGCGGAGGACGGGGAGGTGGGCAGCGCCTGCTTCGGCCAGGTGTCCCGGCGGCTGGGCCGGCTGCTGAAGAGGCTGCCCAAGTCCCGCTCCTGGAGCGACGGCCTGCGCCTCCTGCGACGGACCTCCTCCAACGGATCCTTGATCACCGCCTCAGGTATGGCGAGGAGGTAGGGGAACGAGGGGAGGACACATGAGGAGGAGTTAGGGGAGGAGAGTAGGACACATGAGGAGGGGAGGAGTTAGGGGAAGGATAGGAGGACTCCTCATGTGTCCTCCTCTCCTCCCCTAAGCCCTCTCCTGTGTCCTCATCTCCTCCTCATGTGTCCTCCAATCCTCCCCTAACTCCTCCCCTCCTCATGTGTCCTACTCTCCTCCCCTAACTCCTCCTCATGTGTCCTCCCCTCGTTCCCCTACCTCCTCGCCATACCTGAGGCGGTGATCAAGGATCCGTTGGAGGAGGTCCGTCGCAGGAGGCGCAGGCCGTCGCTCCAGGAGCGGGACTTGGGCAGCCTCTTCAGCAGCCGGCCCAGCCGCCGGGACACCTGGCCGAAGCAGGCGCTGCCCACCTCCCCGTCCTCCGCCTCCTCCGAGTCCCCCGCCCTCACCTCCTCCAGACACACCGATACGTGCCGCAGGATCGCCGGGACCGCCCCCACGGGATGCCCCGACACCACCTCCTCCTCACCGTCCCCCTCCGCGATCCCTTGCCCCCCTGCCGCCGTCGCCGTGAGGGGTCCCACCCCTAGCTGCAAGGGCCACGGGGCCCGCTGCCACCACCCGGAGGAGGAGGGCACCGTCCGGAGTGCGGCGTAGCCCCCCTCGCTGGTCCTCCTCTCCGGGGCCCGGTCCCCGCTGCCGCGCTCCCTCTGCGGGTTGCCCCAGCGCCAGCCGCCCCAGTGCCCGCCCCCGCCGCCACGCCCCCGCCATCCCAGCGCAGCCACTCTGCCACCGGGGCCACGCTCCGAACCCACGGCCCCCGCACCTGCCGCTCTGCCACCCCTCCACCACTGGCACCCTCTGGTCCTCCTCCTCGTCGTCCTCCTCGTCCTGGCACACCCGCTGCTCCCTGGCGCTCTCTCTCGTCCCCCCTCAGAACTCCGCCGGCCTCTTTGTCACGCCGGTCAGAAGCGCATGGCGGCCCCCCTCCCCTCCCGCGCCCCTCGGTGGTCCGCCCTCCTCCGCCTCGCTGCAACTTCAGATCAAAGCCGATGCACAACCAGGTCTGATCCTTCTCGCCCTTCTAGCGTTGTTTCACGGTCGTGCTAAGCTAAGCGATCGTCGGCTCCGGTTCCGCTGTTCCCCACTTGCTCCCCCGTGTTCTACTTGTGCGGATGCATCCGCTCTCTCCCCCTCTCCCGTCTCCCCCCTCTCTCTCTCTGTGCTTCTCTCTACCTCGCTCTCCCTCTGTTTCTCTCCTCACTGTGGATGGTCCTACTGCAGCAGCACCCACACACTCTGCTGCGGTAACCAAACAGAGCGCTTAAAGAGACAGACGCCCCGCACCACAACACCGCTCTCGTCTTCTCCTCTTTTTTTAATTCTTCTTCTCCATCTTCTTCTTCTTCGACAGCCCCCCACCCCCCACCCCCCACCCTCAAACAACCGACCATTCCCCGCTTCACCCTCTGCTCTGTCGGGGCTGAACGCTGGAGCTCAGACACTCACACAGTCCTGCTCAGCATCCTATGTCTCTCAACCTCTCTCTCTCCTCTCTCTCTCTCTCTCTACCCCACGGTGTGAAGGGTCATATCAGTTAATAGGACACAGGGACACAGAGGTGGGGGTGGGGACGGTGGTGGTGTTGGATGATGAGGCCGGGGGGAGAGGGGGCCGAGGGGGGGGGGGGGGGTGAAGGGTGGGCGGGGGGGATAGATGACGCGGTCCATTGGTTTATTAATATGCACAGTAGGAGACGAGAGTGGAGTCATCATGCTGCTGGCCTACTTCTCAAACAACTGAGGAACGTTGGAGACGTACCTCATCAATTACACACACACACACACACACTCAGTAGTCACTTCTGTACTCAGTACTGATGATGCATTGACACTCATCATGTGACATCACACCTCTACGGCCCCGCCCACTGCTTACTGCATCACTGCATGTCATCCCGCAAGTGGGAGTGTGTGTGTGTCTGTGTGTGTGTGTGTGTGTGTGTGACTGTGTGTGTGTGACATCGTTTGAATAACTATGTATCCATTGCTGGCTTGAACTAAAGCCTGTGCATTTTCCAGGATAGTGCTCCTTTTTTGCCTGTACTTTCCATTCTCTGTCTCGGTCTCTCTTTCTCTCTTTCCATCTCTTGTCCTCTCTCTCTCTCTCTGACTCACTAACTCTCTCTCTGACTCACTAACTCTCTCTCTGTCTCACTAACTCTCCCTCTGTCTCTCTTCCTCTATCTCGTCTCTGTGTTGCTCTCCACCAAGGATGACCTAAATATAGCCCAGCTGAAAGTCCCCGCTGCTCTGCCACACATACAGGAGGAGGAGAGGAGCCCCGTACCCTCCGACGTGGAGAACCAGGACACCACCGTCAAGGTCACTCTGCCTAAGCTAACAGTTTCCATTGGCGCAAACTCTCCCCCCCCCCCCTCCCCTCCCCTTTTGACTCCCCCAAAGCTGCAATAAGGTCACGGCCGCATTTATCTTGCGAATCTGGCACTAACTTGCGTGTTTGTATGTGGTGGCGTTATTAACAGTACTTAGCATTGCTTAGCATATTGTATGTTCTTTAGATGTTGGTAATGCACTCAGCATGGCACGTCTGTTCTTATCTTATAATTATGAAACTCATTCTATTAGCCTTGCAATTATGAATGCTTGAAACCTGCTCTAGTCTTATCTTTATGTACCACAGCGATATATTGCTGTCTCCTTCAACAAATGTACTCATTGTAAGTCGCTTTGGATAAAAGCATCTGCCAAATGGCCTCAATGTGAATGTAGCTGGACAGACGGTGTCACCAAGCCACGTGGTGGACGATCAAACACACACACACACACACACACACACACACACACACACACGGCCTGAAGACGGGAGATAAGTGCTGAGGTCGATTCATAAAGACTCATTATTTTTTGGGCGCTCGCCCGTGAAAAACATGAACCTATTGTTTTCCAGGAACCTGATTATAACACTAGAATTACATTTTAATATAGAACCGTTTTTAAAATGGTAATTTGCTTCATTTAGTGTGTACACCTTAATGTCACATGTATATTCATGTGATAAACATGAATATTTATGTGCTGAAAAACATGCATGTGTGCACGTGTGTGTGTGTGCGTGTGTGCGTGTGTGTGTGTGTGTGTGCGTGTGCGTGTATCAGCGCTCCAAACAACGTCTTGTTTGTTGAGAGCGTTCCCCGCAGCAGGTCTGGTGCGCATTAAGACGAAACGCTAGCAGCCATGTAAAACAGAGCTGCTAGCCCGTCTGCTAGCGTCTCCGGTGTGAATGGAGCCTTCAGTCCCTCCGCTAGTGGGGGAACAAGGCCAGCACTGTGCAGACCAGAGGAGCAGGTAGGACAGGGAAATACGGTGTATCGTGTCTGTGTGCGTGTTCCTGTTCAATGAAAACATTTTCACAGCCGCGACTGGCATGTGTAGTGTGTGTAGTGCGTGTGTGTGTGTGTGTGCGTTTAGGGCTTCTCTATCTAGGGCAGTGGCCAGGGCAAAACCCCCCCCCCCATCACCAGACGCCCCCCGGAGACAGAGGGCAGAGAGCTCCTATACAGAAGACTAGACTGCTCATGTTAGAACAGATTCCTCCTTCATTTCTCCTTTCAGAAGCCAGGTACACTTTCTAAACTCTATCACAGCCGCTCAGCGCACACGATCAGAGACACGCTGAGGTTCAATGACACCGTGGTGGGGTTGCTTGTGAAATCGCGGTGGTCCCAGGAGCTACTGGCCGTGCTGCCGTTCTGCAGGGCATTCACCTTGCGGTGCTGGAACAGTACAACGACCAAAACGACCTCTGATGCAAGGGCAGCGCAACAACAGAGCCAGAGTATGAACAGTACAACAACTCAACGGTGCCTCATTATAACAAGCCGAACTATACGTCACTGAACTTCACTGCTTCTTCTGCTGCAGCGGTGGTCCATGGGGGCTTGGATGATGAGGTGATTCATCTGAGTCTTTACTTAAACCCAAACGCTCCTGCTCCAAGAGACATAATCCCACCACAGGAGAGACCCCCACTCCCAGGTCTGGGATTAGATTATGCTATTATTCTGCCCAGATCAGGGGGTGAGAGAGAGAGAGAGAGAGAGAGAGAGAGAGAGAGAGAGAGAGAGAGAGAGAGAGAGAGAGAGGGCAACAGAGACTGTCAAATGAGTAATGAAATCAGTCATGAGTAGAGAATACTAAATTAATTCAAATAGATGCAGTGTGAATCGGGGAGTGGACGGGAGCAGGGAGGAGGTGAGAGGACCAGAGGGGAGAGGGGAGGAGAGGAGAGGAGCAGAGGAGAGAGGGGAGGAGAGGAGAGGAGCAGAGGAGAGAGGAGAGGAGCAGATATGAGAGGGGAAGAGAGGAGCAGATAAAAGAGAGGGGAGGAAAGGAGAGGATTGGAGAGGAGGAGAGGAGAGGATGTCATAAGGAGGTGGTCTGGCCTGTCACCGTCATCATTAGACATTGTGCGTGCTTTAGTGATGCCCTTTTGAACCGGGTGCCACATATGGCCCTGGATTGATGTGTGTGTGTGTGTGTGTGTGTGTGTGTGTGTGTGTGTGTGTGTGTGTGTGTGTGTCCACGACGTCCCTGACACACCACTAATTAAAACTCGGTAAACATTAAGGAAAAGCAGGAGCCAAACAAAAGGACAAAAAACTAAAAACAAATTTAAATGAAAAGTATAACAACAACAACAACAACAACAACAATAAAACATTCCTTTGAAAGGAAGGGCGACATCACATGACCTCCAGGAACCACTGCTCCCGGCCCCTGGAGGACGAGCCGCACGCCAGCTCCTTCTAGGAACTAAATATAGCCCACAATGCCTTGCTCAGAGGCAGCACCGGGCGGGGGGGGGTGGGTGGAGCAGGGCCAGGCGGGAGGCAGAGGGACCACAACAAAAGACTGGAGAGAGAGAGAGAGAGAGAGAGAGAGAGAGAGAGAGAGAGAGAGAGAGAGACAGACAGACAGACACACACAGACAGAGGCAGGCAGACAGAGAGACACACAGACATACTCAGGGAGTGAGAGAGACAGAGACAGACAGAGAGAGGCAGACCGGGAGAGAGAGATGGAGAGGCAGACAGACGGACAGAGAGAGAGAGACAGACAGACGCAGGGCGAGAGAGACAGACAGACAGACACAGGGCGAGAGGGAGAGAGAGACAGACAGAGAGGGAGAGAGAAAGAGAGAGAGAGAGAGAGAGAGAGAGAATTGTGGTTGTTTATGGTTGTGAGGACATCGCTCCTCTCCCCTGTCATTTGTTGGGTGTAGCTGACAGCAGCGTGCGTGTGGTTACGTGTGTGTGTGTGTGTGTGTGTGTGTCTCGGTCTGTCTGTGTGAGTTCTGTCTATTTTGGCAATTCTGGTCATGTTCTGTTTCCCTCCGCATCTGAGCCACCATCACACACACACACACACACACTAACTGCAGTACTCCAACTCTCAGAGTCCATGAAAAGCAATGGAGAGAAAAAAGAAACACAGCAAGCTGTGTTGGGGAGGAAAAAGTGCTGACTGCACAAAACACAGCTGCTAAATAACGGGCCGCATGAAGACCTATACGGCTATAAAAAAAAAAGGCTCACTCAATTTGTAATTGAGTGTGTGTGTGTGTGTGTGTGTGTGTGTGTGAGAGAGAGAGAGAAGTGCTCCAGTAATCTCTCTCTCTCGTGCTCCACTGAGCTCCTGCTGATGCCACACTCCACTAAATCATACGCTCTGCAGTAACACTGTCTCCCTCTCTCTCTCTTTCTCTTTCTCCCACTCTCTCTCTCGGCCCATCCTCTCATTCTCCATCCCTCCGCACAACCAGTCCCATCCTTTCCCCACCTCCCCTCTCTCCCCTGTGTCCTATCTGCATCCGACCACTTAACACACTCTGATTCACTCTCTCCATGCATCTCTCGCTCGCTCTCTCACTCTCAGTTCCCCACTCTCTCTACCTCTCTCTTCTCTCTCTGTCTTTGTCTCTGTTCTCCACTGTCCCTCTCTCCATCTTTGTCTCCGGTCTCTACTCACTCTCTCTCTCTCTCTCTCTCTCTCTGTGTTTCCACTCAGACCATTATGATTAAATGGGCACCGTTCTCTCTCCTTGCATCCAACACACCCTTTCATCCCTCAGAGTCTGGCTCTGCAGTCACATCCATGGCACACACACACACACAAATCCAAATATACAAGGAGAGGTAGCAATCCACAACGTGTGTGTGTCTTTATGTTTGTTTGTTTGTTTGTTTGTTACGAGGTAATAATGATATAAAGTGAAACCAGTGGAGTCCTCAAATGCGCCCGATTTTTTCTTCACCAGGTATTCAATGCCAAACACAAATTGGATCTCAGGCCTACGCTATTCCACAATGCGGAGCTGCACTGCAATGTTCCTATACCCCTGTGGTTGGGCTCACTGGCTAGAGGGAACATACATGGGCTGTGAAAATGCTGTGACAGCAAGAGGAGCTGCATGGGAGCAGGAGATAATGCGGCCCCTGCACTCCCTTGAACGGCTGGGGGACTGCGGATCTGTTGGCTCTGTAATAACTGGATGCTTGGCCATGTCAGTGGTGCGCTGTGTCCTGTGTCCTGTGTCCTTCTCCCGCCAGCAAAACACACACACCTGCTATAACTCCCATACAGTGAAGAGAGACGCATCGTTAACGCACACAAACACCGCAACGGAAGCATCACCTATGCGTCTTGTGGCGGGGCCAGGAGGGAACACACGTGTATGAAAGAACTCACGCCTCACACACACATCAATGACTGTCTGTCATTGTGTGTCGTTTTGTATGTCGTGTCCTGTCGCATGTCATGTGGGCCAAGTGTGTGTACAGTGCTTTGGAAAAGAATTTCCCCTTGGGGACAATAAAAAAAACTATCTATCTATCCATCCATCCATTTATCTATCCATCTATCTATCTATCCATCCATCTATCCAACTATCTATCTATCCATCCATCTATCCATCTATCTATCTATCTATCTATCTATCTATCTATCTATCTATCCATCCATCTATCTATCTATCTATCTATCTATCCATCTATCTATCTATCTATCTATCTATCTATCCATCTATCCATCTATCTATCTATCTATCTATCCATCTACCTGTACTTACTTTGACACTTGAGAGCCGCACGGGCAGCGATCTGACAGTTACACGCGTCGCACCAGTCCTGCGTGACCGTCCTGGAGGTGAACCGGTGGCCCTCGCCGCGCTCCGCCTTGACGCGAGGGTCCCCCGCGCCCACCCGCCCGTCGGGGGCAAAAATGGACCAGGCCTTGCGCCGGCGCGGGGGCTCGGCCCGGGCCAGCCGGACCACGCCGGTGCGGCCCTGGGTCAGTCTCTCCAGGGGCAGCCGCGCGCCCCCTCCCGCCTCCGCGTCCGGCGCGCCGTGGAGCGCGGACGGGTTCGAGCGCGCGCCTCTGGCTCCGACGTGGGCAGTGGAGGCGCGCGCCGGCGGGACACTGGCCACTTCGTGCGCCGTCTCGTGCGCGTGTCTCCTGTGGCCACGCGTGTTTTGATTCGAGTCGCGGTCACGTGTTTCGTTTTTGTTCCGCGGGTGGTCACTTGCGGCCGGTCCCCGTTGACTGTCCCGACTCCCCGGGACCGGAGCGGTGGTCTTCATCATCACGCTCCCCGGGGCACCACCACTACTGCTGTCCCCGTGCCCCCCGTCCGCGCTACGTGGCGCATCGGCTGCGCGTCCTTCACCCGGTAACCCCGCAGCGTCTCCCGCCACCGGTGCAGAGGTAGAGCCGGGATGATGATGCTGATGATGATGATGAACGGACGCACGACCACCTCGATCAGGTGTCGCCGAGCCCACCTCCCCGCCGGTCCCGGAGCATTTCCTGAACATCATCATCTTCTCCAGGGAGGTCTTCCTCGGCGTTTTCTTCCGCACGTTGACGAATTTGAACAGGAGCAGCTGAGGGTCCGAATCGAGCCGAGCCTGCGGCGGTGGTGGTCCCTGGTTCTGACCCACCACGCCCGCAGACGCCATCGCGCTGCCTGCCTGGGCGTAGAGTTCCCACTGCTGCCGCTGTTGTGTGTTAACCTGGCCACGGTGTGTGTGTGTTGTTGTACTACTCTCCGTGCTCAGCATGTAAACTCAACTCATGCTTGAAGCGAGCGTGTAGTAGTGACGCCAGGAGAGGAGGGGACCACTGACACTCTCTTAAAGAGACAGGACAAGACGCGCACAAACGTAACACTTTATAGACATGGACAATACAATTTGATCGTGACATTGATCGTCTCGATCTATAATGTTAAGTTACCGTTATTATAATACAACATTATTGGTGGTACACGAACCATAGTTTATTATTTTGGAACAGGTCTCGTTACAGTCATGTTAAGACAAACCCTTAAAAAAAAAAAACCCAAAGGTTGAGGTCACGTGTGTCTGTGAGAACCAGAGTTTGTGGTATTGTCAGGCTGTGACAAATAAAAAACACACACACACACACACACACACACACACACACACACACACACACACACACACACACACACACACACACACACACACACACACACACACACACACACACACACACACACACACACATCACAAAAAGGCAGCCTGTGAGATCAAACACTTGGCCATTTGTGGCTCACGTACGAGCCCTCCTGAGCGACTGCCGTTTCTTGTCCGCCATTTTACGCGTGTTCATCGGCAGTGTACACGCGGCGACAAAATGTCGTTCGTTAAACAACGACAAGTGTGGATGACTCAGAGTCAGTCTTAGCACATACTGAGCCCGGACTGTACCGTACAGCATTATTACCGTATCGCTGACATTAAGGTTGTCTATAAGCCGGCAGTTGGAAATGTATGAAATTTCCCACATTGCTGAGCAAGCACACATAAAAAAACCACAGTAAAAAAAATCATCTCCGTCACGGAGCAGACGCAACACTCTCATGGCCTTTACACTGAGTCGAGTCACACTTTGTTTCGTCTGCCACAAGCGACCTCCTCCTCCTCCTCCTCTCACTCAGCCCACCCATGCACACATGAAGTGACACACACACACATGATTAAAAAAAAACACAAGACAAAAACAAAAGAGAAAGAAAAGTATTGCATTAGTTTAAAGTGCTCTGCTGCTACTCAGTGCGCCCACCCCCCACCCACCCACCACCACACACACACACACACACACACACACACACACACAAATAATTGAATGATAAAAAGTGATAATCAATCCGTAAATCTAAATGTGTTACAATGACACACGCATTAAAAATAAAGCGACGATTAAACGCGGACGATGCTGACTTCGGCAAAAAAAACAAAAAACGCTCCAAATGAATCTCGTCTATCTTTAAAGGCTTTCCAGATGCTGCCTGGGTGAGCCAATGAGAGGACAGTCCCAGTCAACCGCATACGGCTGACTGGGACTTTAGCCCACGCTCTGGGCTGCTGTACAGAGCCCTTCATCATGCTGGCACCCCATTAGACTCACAATAACCATGAACAGCATTAATGAGCTTTGTATTGAACCACTTCATGGAGATCCACCCTCCTCATGAAACACTTCCACGACGCCACATTTCCTCCTCACCCATTCACTCACTCTCTCTCCAAATTATGAATCACATATTTCCATCCCAGAGTGTTTGTGTGTGTGTGTGTGTGTACGTGTGTGTGTGTGTGTGTATGCATCCCCTTCCAACTTAACATTCTGTTGATATGATTTATTATTTACAATACGAGTCGATATATAAACTCTGTAAACTACAGGAGTGGACTGGCAGCCAAGTGTGTCCGTGCATGTGTCTGTGTGCGTGAGGGTCCGCTGGTTACAGTGTCGAGGGTCTGCTGAGGCTCGGCTTCAGTGCTGCTATGGCGGGGTCGACTGCTTCCAGACTGTGGGCAGACACAACATGGACACGGTTCAGTCCCCGGCGACACACACACATGGGGTCGTCGTCACGTCACTCAGAGAGACGGCATGTTGCCGGGGAACTGACCCTTCTATGATGCTGTTGTTACACTCCAGCTCTCGGACCAGGGTCGCCATTTCCTCTTTCATTTGTTGCATCCTGGAGGGAAACAGAACAAATTCAGACCACTTCACATCTTTCACAGCGTGTATCTTTCACGGTCTGAATCGCAGCTGTTCACCTGAAGAGAGAACACACAGGTGCTATTTTGGGAGACAGATTGCCAGAAACCAAAAAAAGAATCGACCAGTTATATTCATGCTTATTGTTTGAACATTGAATTAGCTGCTAAATACATTAAATCATTAAACCCTTTCTTCGATCAAACTTTGAACCCTGCTCGCGTCAAAAACTCATATCTTCTCATCTCTATGGCTGCGACGATAGTGGGAACGCCACGATGGAAAACTAAATCCCTCGAATATTGACGATGTTCGGGACGGTGCGAATAAAACTCCAAGGCAGCCCGTCCAACACCGGTAACCACGATGACACTAACGAACGAATGAACGAACGGACGGACGGACACAGAGACAGAGATAGACACACACACAGACACAGACCTGCAGACCATGTGTGAGTCCTCTCTGGGCGTGTCCCCTGTCTCCGGAGCGACTCTGCCGGGTTGGAAGCTGAGAAGGACCAGATCCAGGGCCTGTTGAAGAAGACCGTGGCAATGAGGAAGGGGAAGAGAAAGATCACCGTCACAGCTGACTTCACGCTCCCGACAAGCCAGGCGGAATAAAGCTGACAGGATAACAGAACGAGTGTGTGAACAGCACAAGGACTACAGTCTTGTGGTCCACAGCCCACCCGCAGACCATGTCTCTGAATTCACCGGAGGTAGCTTTTGTGGGAACAGCATCTGCCAAATGACTACAGAGTAAACTGGTGAAATAATATCCATCCACTAGACTGGTTTGATCCCCTACCTTATTCAGATGTGCATCACACATCTCCAGGTCTGCCAGCAGGCCTCTGGAGAAGGAGCGAAAGTCCTCCAGTCTGCTCTGTATCCCCACTAAGATACTAACAACAACAACAACAACACATCAGTTAGAGAACCACCATCACGTTAGAACACATTGTCATGACATTGTGGCGTCTTGTAGAACCCATCTGCTGCTGCTGTCCACCGAGCAGCAGCAGCAGCGGCACCAGAGCGACAGGGCGGTTAATAGCCTCGACCCGGGGGGGCCGGGGGGCCGGAGGTTGCAGAGAAGGTTATTGAACTTTCTGAAAGGCTTGCAAAGACTGCATGAGGGTGTTTCTCCCTCCTGACCTCTTGAAAAATAAAATGTCAAACATATGATGTGTTCTGTAATGAGCGTGCGGTTTTGAAACGAACACGGTGACAGTAGTAGCCTCATTTACATGGACAAGACTGCCGGTTAATTATATTTTGGAAGGTATCTATATATATATCTATATCTATATAAAATGAATATAGAACATTCATTCTATATGTTCATAATATATGAATAGATCTAAGCAAAACACTGTAGTAGACGGCGGTTTCTGTGGCCACAAAATGGATGTCATTTAAAATAATTTTAAAAACATAAATATATTAGTACACAAGCAGTTGTACACCAATTTTGTCCTCCATTTTTTCTTTGTGCGCTGGGTGTCATGACAACACCATCACCACAGACCAACTGGCCGAGCGACTGACTGACTGACTGACTGACTGACCTGCCCCAGGTGTTGGTGGTGATCAGCAGGTTTTTGTAGCGCTGGCTGACGTCTCGGAACAGAGACTTCATGCGCTTGATGTAGCGGGACAGGTGGATTCTGAGGAGGAGGAGGAGGAGGAGGAGGAGGAGGAGGAGGAGGAGGAGGAGGAGGAGGAGGAGAGAGTGGAGCGTTAAACCTCCCTGGATATGCGGGTGAGCTCCACCTTCAGGGTGGGTTTGAATGCCAACATCGGGTGCTATTGTGGGCACCCGAGCACCTCAGGAGACTCAGGGGGAACTCACTTTTCAAACTTGTGGATCTGCTCGTCATTGTACGACACCTCTGCGGGGCGACAAGGGAAGAGTTGGTGGGCGAATACCAACAGACCACATGTTTAAATGCAAGGATTTGACCAGGACCACCCACCCACCCACACACAGTCACACAAACACAGAACCATCGCGACTTACTTTCCGCCTGTCTGTTTTTACGGAACAACTGATGGACCGCCACGATCTTCTCCAGCAGCATCTTCATCTTCTGATGGCTGTGTGGGAGGCAGAGGTCAAAGTTCAAACCCCACACACACACACACACGCACACGCACACGCACACACACGCACCACCTCTTGTCGTCGGCCAGGCCCTTGTCCAGCTTGGCCTGCTCTATGAGGAGGTGCTCCAGTTCGCTCTGGAACTGCTGGATGCCCCCCATGTATACCGGTAGGTGCTCACGGACCTGGCGGTGGGGTCAGAGGTCAGAGGTCAGAGGTCAACCGGACTCAACGGTAAACAGGGGTGGTGTAGGGGGGTCTTGTTTATCGATCAGATCGCCATCAAATAAAACAGTGAATGAAAGTAAACCAAATCTGAACTCAAGATCGTCCTAACTTCCTAGCTCTAGCGTGGATAGAATAGAAGTGGGGACTAATGCATGTAGTAGTAGTATGTCTAAGCCTCCCCTGTGTCCACTAGCTTCTAGCATGTTGGTGTCTGAGGGCTCCCACCAGCTGCAGCTTCTTCTTGTTCTCCATGAGGCCGGGGATCTCCGGAGGGTATTGGCCTCTGAAACACACACACACACACACACACACACACACACACACACACACACACACACACACACACACACACACACACACACACACACACACACACACACACACACACACACACACACACACACACACACACACACACACGAGAAACTAAGGGTCACAGGGCGATCCAAAATGGAGTCCTCATCCAGGCTGAACCCACCGTATGATATTAATAATGAACACTGAATCGTGGCGGACGGGCAAAACCTCAAAAGTTTGTGCTCCAGGTGGAGGCAGGCCTGCAGTTTGAGGTTAACCATGGTGATGCTGACCATGGCCGACTCGCACTCCCTGCGGAGCTTCATCCTAGACCACAGCAAGCCATAGGGACACAGAACATGATGACAATGATCAGCCACACAATGAATGTCAGTTAATGAATGGGTGCAGTGCAACCTTTCGGCCAGCAGATGGCGATATATTGCAGGCCAACATGAAATGAAAAAAGGATGACTTCCTACTTTGCACTACACTGGGTGGAGTGCTGAACAGCGCTTTGAATAGAATTTGTACGTCTTGGCATTATTGATAGTACTTAGCACTGTTTAGCATAGTGTATGTTCTTAGATGTTGGTAATGCACTCAGAATGGCACTTTTGCTCTTATCCCAGCAATTATGCAGCCAACCTAGCAATTATGAAATTCGTTCTATTAACCTTGCAATTATGAACGCTTGAAAGCTGCTCTATTCTTATCTTTATGTACCACAGCGAAGTATTGCTGTCTCTTTCAACAAATGTACTCTTTGTAAGTCACTTTGGATACCACAAATACCGTAAATGTCAATATAAATGTTTGCACACATGACCAACATACATATAAATGTAGTATCCCTGCAGGAGCAGCTCCCGTTGGGCGTGCAGCGTGTGAACCATCCTCACAAACATGTGGACCACTCCGACAATCATCTACAGGGGACAGCAGGAGACGCAGAGGGAGACGGGAGCGTGTGATGCAGACAGAGGGTCAACCATGAATACACCACAATGTCACATGACAGGGAGAGGGGGGCAGAGAGCCAGCACACCTTGGAGAAGCTGTAGTCGGCCACGACTTCGTACTTGCTCGGGATGGCGGGGATCTCCGCTACGAAGAGGAGACAGAACGCAGGTCAAACCAGCTGAAGGGAACATGATCTCAGCAGTGTAGTGAAGATATTAATAGTCAAATCTACAGAACCTAAACCCAAGAAACCCAATACAATTTGGATACTTGTTTTAGTCAATCAAGTAAACATACTAAATATTTGGTTCTTATCGTGGCAATTAAATATTTTCCTTTTTGTTGATTTACATTATGCAATTCACACTTTTTGTTGCCTGCTTGGCATACAAAGCAAGCAAAATGCAGACAATTTGAGGAATTAGTGTCACAAAGTGTGACATTTCTAAATCAGACTATCAAAATCAGATGAAAGAATCAAAGGATGAATCCAAAACAATAATTATTGCAGAATTGCTAGGAATTAATTTGTGTGTGTGTGCGTGCATGTGCATGTGTGTGCGTGTGTGTGTGTGCATGTGTGTGCGTGTGCACGCGCGTGTGTGTGCCTCACTCTCTCTGCAGAGCAGGCCTGGGTCGGTGTCGGGCCCCGGGCCCAGCAGCAGCAGGGGTTTGGAGGCGGAGGTGGGGGGCAGGTTGACCACCTTCATGCTGCCCTCCAGGGGGAGCTCATAGCCCAGGTAGAGCAGCTGCAGTTTGTCCACCACCAGGCCCGTCTGGGAGGCCACCTCCTCAAGGAACATGGACACCCTAGAGGGAGGGGGGAGATGAACGGGTGCAAAGATATTTTTAAAGTTAAAATGAGGGGGTAGTGATTCATTTTCTTAAGGTGGAATTATTGTTTGTACAATTGTTCCTAACCAATATTAAAACAACCACAAACATTGACCTAGTAGACCTAAGGCAGATGCCCACATCAAGTTGCTGTCCCGTGAGCAAGATAAGCACATTTATGAATTTCAAAATGTTAAGATTAGATAGAACTTTAGAAATCCAGAAGGAAATGTATCAATCCAGAAGTAGTAGGAAGTAAGTAGCCGTTCATCTGTGGAACGTGTGCATTTCTCCATAGAAATCACTCTTCAATTCTTGGTTTCATTGAAAAACACCCCAACCTCTAGAGTCTAGACCCTCCCCCCCTGTCCTGAATACAAGCTCCCCCCCCCCCCCCATCCATCCATGTCAGACCTGCTACTCCCGGGGTGCCGGTGGGGGGGTGCAGACGTACGTGTTGTGGTGGTGGATGTAGACGCAGGAGGCGGTGGCCTGCAGCAGGGAAAAGACGTGGATGGGCTCCCGCTTCAGGATGTCAGTGGTGGCCATGAAGAACTGGTCGAAGCTCCAGCAATGCTCCTGGTCCACCTCCAGGATGCCTGCCAGCACCGGCGCCAGCTGGGCCCGGAGACCCCTGGGGAGGGAGGGAGGGAGGGAGGGAGAGAGAGAGATTAAAAAGGAAGGAGGAATGAAAGACAGCAAATTAATCTGTAAAATACACTTCCGGCAGAAAGAAAAATATGTCAAAATAAGTTTAATGAAGCGACATATCGTTTAAGACTTCTAGAAATGCTGAATAGCTGAACTCGAGGGAAAATATTTAAGCAGAGCTCAAAAATCTGAAGGGAGTAGGTGTAAATATTAGGGCTGGGACTTTAACGCGTTCATTTCGATTAATTAATTACAGAAAAAATTACATTTACGCATTTTAATCGCACTTTATTTTTGCACTCCAAACACCACGGAACGTTTCTGAGTGGACGAATTCCAGGCATACCGATCATACCGATCATAGCGATCATAGCGATGCGCAACCTGCATTGAGTGACATCAGAGAACAAAGCCCCACTAGAGCGTTACAGGCTCAAACATGGTAGCACCAGAAGAGACTGCGTTGCTTGGCCCGGTGAATGTTACCATTTTAGATGGTAGAAATGGCACTTTATGTTAAACTGTTGGTCTGTTTATTATTTTGACCAAGGATATTTGGGTGGGTAGGGGAGGGTGGGGAGGGTTAGTGTAACATTAGGTGAGGTACATTGTGTTTGAAATTATTCCTAAAATTGCTGCACTGATCTGTTGGTCTGTGTAGCTAAAATAAACAGGATTTTGCTGCTTAAACGTATGTATATGTCTATTCATTGATTCACTCGTATACCAAAATCCATTTGAATTGAAAAATGTTGCTTCTCGTGTCAAATATTGATATGCGATTCAAATGCGATTAATTTTGATTAATTAATTACAAAGCCTCTAATTAATTAGATACTTTTTTTAATGGAGTCCCACCACTAGTAAATATACAAACCATTTTAATAAGGTTAAACAGTTTACGCTTAACCAGTCAAAACCCATAAATAACATGGAATAAATTATCATGACATAATAGCAATGACTTACAACTTGATACAGTTCTATATGACGTTCATATGGCAGACACTTCAAGAACACATTGAAACACCCCGTCCCTTCCTCATGATGGAATGGCCTGGGCATGACCCCGTGACAAACAGGAAGTGAAATACAGATATTTCATTCGCTTCTCCAGGAAGCGAATGAAAACGTTTGACTCCGAGACCAGTAATGATTCAGAGCGATGCAACGACTGAAATAAACACTGAGTAGCTAGTGATTAAACACACACACACACACACACACACACACACACACACACACACACACCACACACACACACACACACACACACACACACACACACACACACACACACACACACACACACACACACACACACACACACACACACACACACACACACACAGCAGAGTGGTGGACCTACTGTGTCAGCTGGCAGCTGTCGGGGAGCTGGTAGCCCCAGTCTATGGGCCCCTCTGCTTCCCATTGATTCCCTGCTATGGCGCCCAAGGGCTTCTGGGTGGTGATCTTGTGCCTAGACAACACAGACAGACACACAGACAGACAGACACACAGACAGACAGACACACAGACGCACGCACACACACACACATACTTAACACACATACAACACCAAGCAGGCAAGGCCCAAGTCATACATGCCTGCTACTGCACATACATTTTCATTTTAATGTGTTTTCCATGCATGCTTTCCAACACAAAGCAATTTAAACATCCTCATTAGATCATTATTCAGGGGCTGGACAACCTCCATCGAGGATATAGAGAAGTCAAACAGACTTACAGTATGTTCATATTTTCTGCAAATGTCTAAATAGCCTGAAATGCTCATTTAGATACCATTACTATTATTTACTATTTTCATTTTAGCAAACGTGTTTAATTATAATATAATAAACACTGAAAAGCCTGAGCAGGCTGTGGACATTAGGGTTGGAAAGCAGAAGTCAATCATGCCGACAATTTCGCCAAACCAGTGAAACTCTTTCTCATGCACAAGCTTCACCAGTCCACCATCACCAACAGCACCGCCCACCATCAGCACCACCACCAGTACCACCAACACCACCACACACCAGCACCATCAGCACCACCAGCTCCACCACCACTACTCACACCACCACCACCCACCATCAGCACCACCCCCACCACCAAACCCACCAGCCCCACCCAGATGTACATGGTGATCTTGTTCTTGCGGGGCCCTTCGTAGGGCCTGAAGGGCAGGCAGCCGGTGGCGACGTGGTAGAAGGTGACGCCGATGCTCCACAGGTCCACCGCCACGCCGTACACCTTCAGCTGGGGCTTACGCAACACCGCCCGCTCGTACATGTCTGGGTGCTGGACACACACGTATTACACACACGTATTACACACACACACACACACACACACATCAGACATTCAAACATAGAAACAGACAGATTATTATAGTGAATTCATAATTCTTTATGAATGGGAAAGAAAAAAATAGAAGGCATATGGATGATTATTCCCCTGCTGTATAGCATCTTGACCACTAGAGAGCTCCCCAGCACGCAGGAAAAAAACGATAAAAACTTCAAAAGGCAGAGGTGTGGTTGGGTGCTCTGCTGTAGGGACCTGCATTAACCTGTTTCTAGAGCAGGGAAATAGCCCTGGTGACTCAACACAACGGCCTTCTCAATCCCAACCCTGCAATTATTGTCGCTAATTAGTACTGTAGTAAAATGTAAACAATCATGCCGGATCTACAGCCTGCAGTTGCACCAGTCAAGTGTGTTATGTCCGTAGAATGACGGAGTCGACTACTATATCTCAAGTCGGAGATTGTGCTTCTCCATTTATTTTACAACCACATACATCAGAACCCAGAACAGGTGAAGCAGAACAGACAGTCCGTAAAGCGAGACAGTGGACTGTCGTGAACAGTCCCTAACTGCACAGTCTGTCTGTGAACGACCAGACGTAACATTTCCCCCCCCCCCCTCACACAACCTAGGTGTGGTACTCAGTCACAAAGTCCCTCAGGTTCCCGCGCCGGGCGGCCCTCTGGTGCAACAACGACCGCTGGCGGTGGAACTCCGGGCTGTGCCTGAGGGGCTGGGGTCACTGCGACCTCGAACCGTGCAGCCGGCAGGACAGTAGCGGCAGGCACACCCAGCCCTGGGCAAGGGGGGGGCCCGCACCTTACGCAGGCGACCAGCATGCCATCGAGTGCCGTCGGCAAGCCTGAATGAATCCGGGCCAAGCTGTTGGTCAACCTGAACGGGGTCCGACCAAAACGTCTGGAGCTTGTTGTTGCGGTGGGGCCGTTGGATCCTGACCCAATCCGAGACAGCGATGGCCGGTGGCCTAACACGTCGGGCCCTATCGAACCGGCTCTGGCGTGTGGCGACTATGGCTCCATCTGGGTGGACCGAAGCCTGAGCCAGTGTAGGGCGGAGCCTATTCAGAGGTAGCTGGAGCTCCCGCCCTAGCATGAGGGAGGCTGGGGAGACTCCTGTGGTGGCGTGATGGGTGGCCCGATAGTGCAACAGCGTCTGGAGGAGACTGGTGGTGAGCGTGCACCCTTGTGCCAAGTGGGCCCTGATGCCATTCTTCAGTGATTGATTCAGCCGCTCCACCCCCCCGTTCGCAGCCGGGTTGAAGAAAACCGTGCGGATGTGGTGGATCCCTTTCCCCACCAGATATGAGGACAGTTCATGGGAGACCATTTGGGGGCCGTTGTCGGTCGTGATCTTCTTAGGCAGGCCCCAACGTGCGACTCAAGGATGTCGATCAACACCCTGGCTGTGACGGAACCCACAGGTCACCTCTGGCCACTTAGAGTGGAGGTCGTAAACTACCACGAGGAACCGCTGGTGATGCGGCACCCCATGCAACTTGCCACAGACGTCAAGTTGCAGATGTTCCCAGGGTTGGGACGGCCAATCCAACGGCTGCATGGGTGGGGGCGGGGCTGGGGCCCTGGTCTTGCCGCTAAGAAGACAGGCAGTGCAGTCCTTGACCAGGGTCTCGATTTCCCTGTCGATGCCTGGCCACCACACCACGTCGCGACACCGCTGTTTGAGCCTGACTATGCCCAAGTGGCCCTCGTGCGCCATAGCAAGGACACGCGCCCGAAGGACACCTGGGACCACAGTGCAGAGCCCACGGGCGACGCAGGTGTCGTTCCAACACGACAGCTCCTCCCTGATCCTGGAGTAAGCGAGCAGCTCGTCAGGCACCTTCGCCGGCCAGCCTTGCCTGATGTAGGTCGAGAGCGTAGAGAGGACAGGATCGTCAGCTGAAGCGTCCTGGAGCTCTTTCAGTGACACCGTCCCCTGAAGGGGCGTGTGGAGGAGCTGCACGAGATCATGCTCAGCTGAGTCCCGTCCGGGGGCCAGAGTTGGGCCTATGGGTGGGTTGGGGATTGCACGTGACAGCAAATCGGCCACCACATTGTCCTGGCCTGAACTGCAGGCGGTAGTTGTACTGCTGCAGACGGTTGGCCCAACGGTGGAGACGTAGTGGTTTATGACCGGTGCCTGACGTGGCCAGAAGGGTAGTGAGGGCCTGGTGATCGGTCCTCAACGTGAATGCCCGTCCATAAAGGTACATGTGCCAGCGTTCACAAGCCCAGAGGCATGCTAAAGCCTCCCGCTCCCCCACTGAGTACCTCTGTTCCGTGGGGCTGAGGGCTCGAGAGGCAAAGGCTATCGGCCTCTCCACCCCACCTTGCAGCTGGGACATCACTGCGCCGATGGCCAAAGCGGAGGCATCGCATGTGACGAGTGTAGGGCTGGCCAGGTCAAAGTGTGCTAGAACTGGTGGAGAGGTGAGCTGGGACTTCAGGAGGCGCACAGCGTCCGAGCAGGCAGGCGTCCAAAACCAGGGCTCGTCCTGTTTCAACAGTTTTCGCAGCGGCGCGGTTGTGGATGAGTACTGTTGCAGGAAACGGAGATAGTATGCTGTCATGCCCAGGAAAGAGGCCACCTGAGTGGCTGAGGTGGGCTCCGGGACACGGTGGATGGCCGCGTGTTCGAGTGTAGTGGCGGAGGAGCGGCGGAGGGGCTGTATGACTGGCGTCACCGTTGAATCTACCAGGGGCTGGTGGGCGAAGATCTCGAGGCAACCCACACCACTGAACAGTGCAGGCCACTGTTGCTGCCAGGGGATGACAATGGTGTGAATCTCTGAGCCAGTGGTGTCTAACAGGGTGAAACCAAGGCGGTTGAAGAGGTCTAGACCTATGAGGTTGGTCCCCCGGTGTGCAACATTGAACCTGAGCGGCGAATTGTCCTCTTAGTAGCTCCACAGTCTCTGTGAACGTTGTCGCGGTGCCGAGAGTTCCGAACACGCGTTGTCCCTCTGATCCTAAACAGTGCAGCAGCAAGTGCACGTCACCTCCCCTCGGATACACCCTCCAAGCCGGCAGCAAGGACGTATGTTTCGAATGAGAGACCACGGGACTGGTGGCTCTCCTGGTAGGGCTAGGAACGGAGAGGGTGGTGGAAGGGAAAAATCAGCCATCCTCGTCGCCAAATGTTATGTCCGCAGAATGACGGAGTCGACTACCACATCTCAAGTCGGAGATTGTGCTTCTCCATTTATTTTACAACCACATACCCGGAACCCAGAACACGTGAAGCGGAACCGACCAGTCCGTAAAGCGAGACAGTGGACTGTGAACCGAACAGTCAGTCTGTGAACGACCAGACGTAACAAAGTGGAAAAGTTCACAAGGTCACAAAGAGAGAATATAGTGAGAATACATGAATAATGTGTGAACTGTGTTTGAACTTGCTTTAATCGTGCAACAGGTGGCTGGAGTCTAGTATGCGGCTGAAAAACATCTTTGTAGTCACGGTCGTTGGGTTTGCAGAGCAGCAGCTGTCATCAATGCAAGCAGCCTCATTACAGCCGTAGCTCACCAATAAATACACAGACTGGCGCACAATCTGCAGGCGGAATTCAGCTCTTCACTAACCACCAGTAGCCCTCGGAAATGAGTCTGACTCGATTAAGACGACTCGTCTTAATCAAGAGGCAAGCCCCAGGTCCGAGCCAACGCCACTGCTAATGCTAATGAGAAAACGGCACTGCTAATGAGGTCACTTTCTCACAGCGGATGACAAAATGACCCCTCTTACTTCTCCCTTGATTTATTTCACTCACTAAACATTTTCCTAATGAGTTTACGGTCTCAATCGCTAGTTTCAAGTCTCATTCAACACAGCGTGCTGTTCATTTAGTAAACGATGATCCTATTTAGAGTGAAATAGACGATAAAACAGGGCTAGTGACCTGTCACTCAAGATAGAATGCGTTATCTATGGCACTGTGTTCATTTAAACAGTGAGTTGTCTGTGTTTTTGTCTGGGAACTGTGAGCCTTTCACAGCTTTGTGTTTTCAGTTCATGTTAGCTAACCGTTATACCTATACATCTCTTGTTAAGCTTTCGGTTGTACTACACAAGGTCACTTCCTGCCTGCTGGTCACAAAAAACCGAAGGGTGATGTCGTCACGGTGACTACATCCATGGCTTATTCATAGTTTATAGTTTATTTACAGTCTATGCGGGTCTTACTAGATACTCCTCCGTTCCGTAGACGGACGCAAACTTCTCGTCGTCCTCCAGCTCCCGGGCTGCTCCGAAGTCGGTCAGCTTGTAGACGGAGCGGCCGTCCTCGGCCACCTGCCGCATGATGTTGCCCGGCTTGATGTCGCGGTGCACCACAATGTTCTCCCGCAGGTGGTTCATTCCCTGCACTGAAGAACACAACACCCTTCAATTATTACCATATAATATTACCTTTCATCATCATGTGCAATATTTCTCATGTGCAATACTACTCCTCACTACTACTACTTCTCAATATCATTGCCAACTTCTTTTGCTGACTGAATATCTTACCTATATTTTTATATTTATATTTGTTATTTTATTTTTATTATTCTATTGCTATGCAACCTCTGGCACAAGAATTTCCTTCTGTATTAATAACGTTTTATCTTATCTCTTAACACAACACAACACCAGGACAGACTGGTTCATTTTGCGGATGAGAATGGGGGTGTTATTATTGGTTGGTTAATAATACAACAGAGTTACACACACACACACACACACACACACAGATAGACAGACAGACACACACATTACACACACTGACTCACCGACACACTGCAGGACAATGAGGAACTCCGTCTCAGGGAGGCCAAAGGCGTTCTCGGGCTCCTCCAGTACACTCAGCAGGCTGCCACCGGAGCAATACTCCATCACCAACACATTCTGTTTGGAGGGGAGCTGGACGGAGACGGGGAGAGAGGGAGACGGAGAGACAGAGAGACGGTGAGAGACAGAAAGAGACAGACAGGGTAACAGAGAAAGCGATAAAAGTCAGTGCCAACTAGTTGGTTTGTGATATCATATTATCGCACCCCTCTGGTTCAGGTGTAACCACGGCGTCTTACCTCTTCCACAGCGTGCAGCAGGACAATGTTGTTGTGGTTGAGTCTCCTCAGCATCTCAAACTCCCTTAGCTGGACCTCATGGGACCGGCTGTAGCTGGCCACGTTAAACACCTTCACTGCTACCTGCTCACCTGTTCTCTACAGGCAGGATGTAAACACATTGAGTGGTTTCATATCAGGGCAACATCTTCGAGTCAGTAAGACGCACACGCGCACACACACACACACACACACTATTACTTTATATACTGAACTAAACATTTTGAAAAGCTTGAATTTGTCTCTTTTGTCCTGGGTTGAATGTGCCCCTCTGACAAAACAACCGACCCCAGTCTGCAGGGCCCCTCAGCCTGGGGCCCCTCAGCTTGGCCCCCTCAGCCTGCAGGGCCCCTCATCCTGTCCCCCCCCCCACCACCACCAGCCTGGCCCCCTCAGCCTGCAGGGCTCCTCAGCCTGCCCCCACCCCCAGCCTGGGGCCCTCAGCCTGGCCCCCCCAGTAAAATGGCTCTAGAGCCGCCTCTGAAAGTGGTCAACATGTCTGCAGAGAGTGGACCAGTCACTAGTGTACCAGTCACCAGTGGATCAGTCACTAGTGGGCCAGTCACTAGTGTACCAGTCACCAGTGTACCAGTCACTAGTGGACCAGTCACCAGTGGACCAGTCACCAGTGGACCAGTCACCAGTGGACCAGTCACCAGTGGACCAGTCACCCGTGGACCAGTCACCAGTGTACCTTGTTGCGTGCCTTGTAGACACTGGCCGTGGCTCCATGGCCGAGGACGTCCTGTAAGGACCACAGGTAGTTCGCCGTGCTGGCCGTCATCGCGCTCACACTAAACAGGTCACACAGATATAGAAATAGAAATAATAGATCGACCGTAAGTTAGAGGCGCCAGACACCCACACCCACACCCACACACACACACCCACACCCACACCCACACACACACACACACATCGTAGTAGTCGGTGTATAATGTCGAGGAAAAGAAAACCATAGCGTGTGGGTAATAACCTCGTCGCTAGTTCCGACCACACAAGACCAACAACAGCCGAGATCAGCCCATGCTGGTGAAGAAGTAACACGCATACCACAGAGTTAGTAGGAACAAGTACAACGTTTGTCACATTTACCACCAACACACCCACCCCCCAAAAAAGTCTGTTTCATTACCTGGGAGCCGAGGGCATGTGCGGCTCCGCGGCGGGTCGGACGCTGTTTGCGGAAATGACTTTTTGTTAGACTTGCAAGTTTCTCTGACGGCTCCTTCCTTCCGATTTTGATGCAAAAAAACGCGTTGACACCACCAGCGGCGGCGGCGGTCGGGGACACAGATCCACGGCACTGCGCTCCCGGTTCACGTCGACTGTGGTCATCAGATCGTGTGTGTGTGTTGCTAACTAAATGTGTCGTGTGGGGAAAATGAGATTTTTCAAACGCCTGAGACGTAAACTTGAACATAATACAAATACACTGTGGATACCGGGAGGTTTGTCGCCCTCTAGCGGTAGACCAGGAGATTCACTGTTTTGATCGCCGAGAAGGTGAAGAAAATAATACAATTAATGTCATGTGATATATTATTACTATGCTAATATTATAACTATATATTATTATATCTATTATCATTATGTATTGTATTATATAAATATATTTTAAATATTACAATGGATTTATGCACTTACTGAAACGTACACAGAGCTGTCAAACCTTGTCAAAGTTTGTAGTATTTTGGTCTATTATTTTGTGCTCATTTCTGTTTATGATCATCACCAGACAAATGGAAAGATGTTTATAGCAAGCAATGTTTATTAAAAAACAACAAATAAAAAGGAAACAGATTACTGCAATTAACTACACATGGAATTATATAAGGCCTATTTGATTATACTACTATTGCTATTACTGTACAATATTGTACCAAAAAAAAAGAGTGTACCTCTGTAATGTACAACATTGTATATACAAAGTACACCTGAACACAGGATATTTTTTTTCAGTAATACAGAGACAACTATAAATAGATTTGCCATTACAGTCTTTTTTTTTTTTGTTCTGCCGTTTCAAATGGACACAATAAATGCATATTTTAAACATATTCCATTTAGACAAAAAAAAAAAAGTATCTCCATTTGGTCAGTCCACACATGCACACCAACTTCATTCACGTGCACTGCAGCAGAGCCAGGGTCTCAGCTCCATGGAGACAAGGTGGTCACCGGCTCCTTCACGTCAGCATTGGAAGCAGGAACCCGCTGGGCCATCGATGTCTACGCTTGTGTGTGTGTGTGTGTGTGTGTGTGTGTGTGAGTGTGCACTCATGTTTAGTACAAAGTCTGCTCACTTAAAAACCACTCACTGCAAAACAATAAAACACACACAGAAAACCCCTAATAATTTCAGTTGTCATGATGAGGTAAGCGCGACAGATATACACCGTGTACACGTACAGTAAAAAACAAACAAAACCCCAAGACAAGTAAGAAACAGGACCTGGTAGAGAGCACACAGGACTTAAGTAGGTTTTACTGGTTAGTCGATGTGACGGTATGCAAAGTAAAAATAATTAACTATTGCATGAGTAAAGGTGGACAATGAAGATCGTAAAGGGGAGTTTGCAGAAAGATGACGGAAGGAAGGTAAAAAAAAAAATCATTTGTAATCTTTTGGTCCATCATGGTTCTGGGTGTTTTCCTTCATGCCGTGAATGCTGGCCTGCCACTGGTGTTTGCACTGTACTGTACTGCACTGGCTGGAAACAAAATGGAGGCCGACCTGGCGGCTCTGATCTGGCGTCTCCTTCCCAGCCTTGGGTCTTCTTCTAAGATTTCAATGCTGAACGTCACCATCATTGGAAGCAGACGGCTTCCCCTCTGTCTGCAGAAGGCGGTTGGTTCCCTCTTATGAGAGGTCTGCCTTTTTGCCCTGTTCCTTAAAAACAATGGTGGTGTTGGTCATGCCTGGGTGTGAAATTACATATACAACTGTACACACACACACACTCACATATACTGACACGCTCACATATCCATACACACCCGACAGGGAACAAAGTAGAACATTTTTACAATTATATATATATTTATATATCTGAGCATTTAATAACCAACTTGGAGTAGTAATAATATAAGCAATCCATGTTTTTTTCATTCCTTTTCAACCTATTGGATGAGGCGGTTGGTGGTGCTTCTCATCGGTGTGTGTCTGATTCCAGTTATCCATGATCATAAAACACACACACACCGCTAGATTAGTAAAACCCTTGTTGTGGTCGTTTGATCAGAGTAAAAGCTAGGTAAGAGCAAGCGATCATCCTACTCTTCTTATTGTCTTACAGCTGTATGTCGGCAACGATGCTGATGCAGTCCATTCGCTTGCCAATACAACTGCCCAGCATGCAAGGAGAACCTGAAAGGCCAATAGCTGCCAAAAAAAGACCACACACACACACACACACACACGCGCAGGAACGCACAAGCACGCGCACGCACACACATACACACGCACACACACACACACACACATATATCCTAGGGTGTGCGTGTGTGTGTGTGTATAATCCAACATCATGCATAGGAATGATGGATTAAAAAAAAGATTGGCCCCTTGATGCACAGGGAGGGCTGCAGTGACAGCAGCGTAATGTCTCAAACTGCTAGTTGACCTTTTTGTTTATTTTCTGACTTTATTGCTACAGATTCAGGGGGGTTGGCAAGCCCAGGAGAATCCGCTGCTCCTGCGGTACGAGCGGAGATACCACAGAGCAACAGGAGTCAGCGATGTCCATGTCCGTGACTTTGGACGGGAGGAAGAGAGAAGCTACATGAAGAGAGAAGTCATGTGATTTCCGTTGACCTTTGGCCCTGGCTCTCTCTCTCTCTGATGGTGTCACATTTTCCCACTTCATCCATCCATCCATCCATCCATCTAGCCATCCATCCACAGGTTTATCTCACTCCAATATTCCACATCAGAGTCAGCGTGTCTGTAGGTTTGTACAGAGATCTAAAAAAACCAAAACAAAAAAAGTGTTTCACAGTCTATTGTCAGGAATAAAACCCTCCAGTTTCCAATCTACTGTACAAAAAACCCCCCCAAAGTTTCAACAGTGCTCATTGTTCCTCACTCAACTCTGTGTATAAATGAAACATCAGTAACAGTCTTGCGCTTGCGTGGTTAAAAAAAACCCACCGAAACAAATCCATCCGCAATCTCAAGCAATCGCAAACTACTGTTACACTATAAACCCTGAGTCCAGTTCCCTTGCGTGTGAGAGGATGTTGAGATGAGGGCAGATCGATGGGCTCGGGAGGGGGGGGGGGGAGGGTCAGGTGAGGGTGGGCGTGGCGGTGGGGCTGGTGGCGGGGTGGCTAATAGTCCAGCAGGGAAAACAGGAGGTCAGCAGCAGTAGGCATATGGGCCTGGACACTGCTGGCTGAATGCTACATATGTGTAGTACATCAGTGGCGGTCCTGTGTTGTGTGTACGGTGACAACAGTATGAAGCAAGTGCTATCATGAGATGGGATTAGACAGGAAGTTGAGAATATGTGGAGAGGAAGGAGGGGGCGGGGTCAGATCTGGGCTGTGTGTCGTAAAGATGGAGAAGGGGCAAGGGGGTGGGCTGAGTGTGTGTGTGTGTGTGTGTGTGTGTCTGTGGAGGTGGAGGCGGTGGTGGTGGTGCTCTAAGCTGGACAGGACTTGTCGTTGGACTGGGGCGGAGGGGGCGGCGGCGGCACCACAGAGTGTGTGTGCGGAGAGGGCGGGGGAGGGGGCACGGTGGAGGTGGGGGAGCCCGTGCCGGGGCTGCCCCCGCCACCGCCCCCACCCCCCTTGGGGAACACCACCATGGGCTTGGGCCGCGTGGCGGGCGGCCGGCACTCCCGGAAGGAGGGCACCGAGGAGGAGAGACAGGAGGAGGAGGAGAGGCCCAGGGAGGGGGAGGTGGCGGAGGGCAGGGGGCTCCGCAGCTGCGTCTTGATGGGCCGGAAGGAGGAGGGCACGTCGCTGGCCGACGAGGCGCTGCGCTGGAGCGGGTGGCCGTGCACCGGGCCCCCCTCGCCGTCCCGCAGCAGGCGGGAGTGCAGCGGGCTGGAGGGCTCCGACGCGCCCCCGTTTCCCCCTCCTCCTCCTCTGTCACCCCCGCCGCCGCAGCACCCCTTCAGCTGCTCCAGCGTGTCCAGCACCACGTCGGGCTTGGAGGCGCTCTTCCTCTCCAGCTCCCGCAGCTCACTCAGCGCAGAGCTCATCGCCGCCTCAATGTCCTGCAGAGAGGCAGAGGGTCGTTAGCATGTTAGCACGTTAGCACAGTGCTGCAGAGAGGCAGAGGGACGTTAGCATGTTAGGCACAGTGCTGCAGAGAGGCAGAGGGACTTGCATTTGCATAGTGCTGCAGAGAGGCAGAGGGACGTTAGCATGTTAGCACGTTAGCACAGTGCTGCAGAGAGGCAGAGGGACGTTAGCATGTTAGCACAGTGCTGAAGAGAGGCAGAGGGACGTTAGCATGTTAGCACGTTAGTACAGTTATGCAGAGAGGCACAGGGACGTTAGCATGTTAGCACGTTAGCACAGTGCTGCAGAGGGACGTTAGCATGTTAGCACGTTAGTACAGTGCTGAAGAGAGGCAGAGGGACATTAGCATGTTAGCACAGTGCTGAAGAGAGGCAGAGGGACGTTAGCATGTTAGCACAGTGCTGAAGAGAGGCAGAGGGACGTTAGCATGTTAGCACGTTAGTACAGTGCTGCAGAGAGGCAGAGGGATGTTAGCATGCTAGCACAGTCCTGCAGAAAGTCAGTGTTATTAGCATGTTAGCACAGTGCTGCAGAAAGGCAGTGGATGCTAGCAAGGGGCAGTGGGTGTTAGCATGTTAGCACAGTGTTGCAGACAGACAGCGGTATAGCAGCACATTAACACAGTGCTGCAGAGAGGCAGCGGATGTTAGCATGCTAGCACGACATTTCAAAGGGCAGTGCATGTTAGCGCAGTGCTGTAGGGAAGCAGTGTTTGCATGGATGTTAGCATGGCTAGTGGCGGATGTCAACGTGTGTAGGAACAGAAGGGAATGGAAGTGAGGGCGTGTGCTAACCTGGGAGCTGTGCTCCACCTGGGCTACGAGCTCGGGGTCCAGCGGCCGGTGATTGCTGAAGCTCTTGGAGCGACCGGCGGAAGTCGTCTTACGCAACTGCGGACTCTCCACCTACACACACAGAGCACAATACACTGCTCAGTAACAAGGACCCCTCCCTCATTGTGATGGGCCGTCGGGGACAGTGGAGCAGGGGGCGTGGACATACCTTGGTCTTGAGCGAGGCGTGGCGCGTCACAGAGTTGAGGATGCTGTGGGCACTCACCGGCCGCTTGTCCCCACTCTCCTTGGCCATGACGGCCCCACGGGCAGCGAGGCGGTCCGGGCCCCGGGGCCGCTCCCCGGGCTGGTGCCGTCGCTCTCGGAGCCCCGGAGCGCCCGGCGGATGCTGCTGGACTCCGGCCTCTTCCTCATCCTGACGGAGAGAAGGAGGAGACTAACTGTCAGGACACACTCACACACACACACACACACATCCTCTATATATGGAACATTTGGAGGGTTTGGAGTGAGTGAGACAGAAAGAGAAGGAGAGAAAGAGAAAGAGAAGAGAGTGAGTGAGAGAGAGAGAGAAAGAGAAAGGAGAGCGAGAGAGAGCCAGAGAGAGAGACTGACTTGTTCAGGTTGGCCAGGTAGATGTCCGCTACGTGGGCTCCAGTGGGGGAGGCGGCACTGCATCTAGTGGAGACCTCTCCTCCAGCAGGTCGCGGGACTCCACGTCAGGCTTGGGGCTGCCCCGGCCGCCGTCGGGCCTGGAACACCAGCATGGAGCCCTCAGTACACTCACAAACACACTGCACACTCACACACTGCACACTCACACACTGAACACTCACACACTACACACTCACACACTGAACACTCACACACTGAACACTCACACACTGCACACTCACTGCCCCTTAAAACTCAAATTATGAATGAACCTGTGTAACCTTTTCCCTAAACTTTTCATTTCAAAATAACTTGAAATTAATCACAAATAATAGTACTTAGCATTGTTTAGCATATTGTATGTTCTTAGATGTTGGCAATGCACTCAGAATGGTACTTCTGCTCTTATCCCAGCTATTATGCAGGCAACCTAGCAATTATGAAACTCATTCTATTAGCCTTGCAATTATGAATGCTTGAACACTCACACACTGCACACTCACACACTGCACACTCACACACTGCACACACTGAACACTCACACACTGCACACTCACACACTGAACACTCACACACTGAACACTCACACACTGCACACTCACACACTGAACACTCACACACTGCACACTCACACACTGAACACTCACACACTGAACACTCACACACTGAACACTCACACACTGCACACTCACACACTGAACACTCACACACTGCACACTCACACACTGCACACACTGAACACTCACACACTGAACACTCACACACTGAACACTCACACACTGAACACTCACACACTGCACACTCACACACTGCACACACTGAACACTCACACACTGAACACTCACACACTGAACACTCACACACTGAACACTCACACACTGAACACTCACACACTGAACACTCACACACTGCACACTCACACTGCACACTAAGAAATATGCTCGCTCTCTCTCTTCTCTCTCTCTCTCTCTCTCTCTCTCTCTCTCTCTCTCTCTCTCTCTCTCTGCACTATCTCGTTTTAGTTCCCTCTTCTGACAGCCCTTTATATTTATCTCTTTTTTTTCTCTGTCTCCTCTCACACGCACACACACACATATACATGCATCACACACACACACACACACACACACACAACACAAGAAACAGCAGAGCACCAAGGCAACCGTCTATGGAAGCCAGGGATATTATTATTTTTCCCCCATCACGGTTTATAGTCCTTCTCAACACGCGTGCGTATGTGTCTGTGTATACAAATAGGCCGCTTCCACGCTTGTGTGCATAAATAGATTCTGCAGACATAATGATAGAGTAACGCTTCTCTCTTT
>PIJE02001065.1:74839-79839 GCA_002895965.2 Coryphaenoides rupestris | reverse complement strand
AAGCATAGTTAATATACGTCATTGAACCACAGATAGTTCCGACCAAGCAATCTATTTGGACAACATGGACAGAAAGAACGTGATCGAATGAGCATAACACAGACTGTAAAAATTATACTTCAGTGACGCTTACGGAGCCAACAATGACAGTAATGCATGTAGCAACACTGCCTGAAAGTGTGCATTAATTTTCCACGTATACGGGTCGTGTGTATATTGTAAATTATAAATAAACATCATTATCACTTTGGCTGAAAGGATGATAAATGACTGGATGGAGATGCAGAGGGAGGGACAAAGACTAAAAATAGGGCATTTAGAAGCCATGTGGAAACATTTTGAAGACATTTATGAATGTTGGCTAATAAAGAGAAAACACATTTTCTCTGGATGAGTTTTTTCAGTTTTCTCTTGGTTGTGAAAGTGTTTCAGTATGTCGGTCAGCTGAGCTCTCTCTCTCTCTCTCTCTCTCTCTCTCTCTCTCTCTCTCTCTCTCTTCTCTCTCTCTCTCTCTCTCTCACTCTCTCTCTCTCTCTCTCTCTCTCTCTCTCCTCTCTCTCTCTCTCTCTCTCTCTCTCTCTCTCTCTCTCTCTCTCTCTCTCTCTCTCTCTCGGCCCTGGCTAGCTAGAGGGATGAGGCTCCGGTGCTGCCTGCCTTGTCTAGAGGAACACCACGGCACCACCACCATTGTGAAGGCGGGTGGGTGGTGGATGGTGGGTGGTGGGTGACACATGTCAGGAGAGGAGAGGTTGGGTGGGAGAGGAGGGGGGTAGGGGGCGAGCGAGAGGGAACATAGAGAAACAGGTCCTCATTACAAAACCACTGAGGATAATCAGAAGAGACTAGCACAGTCGGGGGGGGCGGGGCGGGGGGGGGGACCAGAGTGGTTCGGGAGAAGTGGGCACACACACACACACATACACACACGCACACACACACACACACACACACAAGTGGGTTGGGACACTCACGTTGATGATGTCAGAGAGGTCGTGGATGTAGTATTTGAAGACACAGCTGTTGGTGGCCTCCAGAGCCAGCAGGTACTCGTTCCTGGCCTTGACGGCCTTCAACTTGTTCTCCGTGTATTTAGCCTGCCTCTGTAGAGGGAGAGAGAGAGAGAGGTAGAGAGACACAGAGGGACAGAGAGAGAGAGAGAGAGAGAGAGAGAGAGAGAAGAGAGAGAGAGAGAGAGAGAGAGAGAGAGAGGAGAGAGAGATAGAGAGACACACACAGAGGGAAAGAGGTGTCAGGAGGAAACAAACAACGAGACAAATAAGAAAGAGAGAGAGAGGCAGAGGACAGCGAGAGAGAGAGGCAGAGGGACAGCGAGAGAGAGAGGCAGAGAGGCAGTGAGAGAAGTCAGAGTGAGGCAGGGAGAGGGGGGTGTGGGAGAGCGCCGTGTTGGAGTATTGATTACGGATAATAAGCAACCTTGGAAACTGTGTGCAACCACCGAGCCATGACACACACCAGCTGTGGCCCCGCCGCGTCCGGCACCACCAGGCAGCCCTTAGCAGCCGTTTAGCCAAAAAAAAACAGGCGGCCAAACAACCCCAGCCAGAGTGAACTGGACAGCCGGCCGGCGGAGCCCTCCTGTCGCCATTGTTGTCGTTCTGTAAACCTGCTCACCTTCTCCTTCATCTTCTCGATCTTCTTGACACTGGAGCGGCGGACGTGCTTGTCCTCCGTCTTGATGCTGGCCAGGGCGTCCGGGGAGCGGGGCGTCTGCCGGTCGTCCTGGCGACCCGAGCGCCCCATCTGCTTCTCCTCCTGCTTCTCGGCGTCCTTCAGTTTGGACTCGGCGTTCATGCTGTCCGTGTTGTCCATGTGGTATTTCTTCATCACCTGCGGGAGCGCACCGGGGGGGGAGAGACGACGGGACTGTGAGATATGCAGAGTGTGTGTGTGTGTGTGTGTGTGTGTGTGTGTGTGTGTGTGTGTGTGTGTGTGTGTGTGTGTGCTCATTCACTCTTGCCGTTCTGGCTCTGCATCAACTCTGTCTGCTTACATTACAGCCTCTTCATGCATGTTTGTCTGGAGATTTGCAGCTGTGTACCTTCCCCCCCCCACCCACCCCACCACACACCCTAACCTCTCTCCCACCCCCCCCCCCTCCCACTCTCTCCCTCCTGCTCCTCACACCCCATCTGCCCCCCCCCCCCCCCCTTCTCTCCACCTCTCCCACTGCTTTCCCTCTCTCCCCCTCTCTCTGCCCCCCCCCCCCCCCCCTCATTCTCTCTCTCTTTGCATGCATGGAACGTAAGGGTGTGTGTGTGTGTGTGTCTGTTCTGTTGTTGTTGTTGTGGGTCTATCAAAGCCGTTGACAGACAGGTATCTTGGGAGGCCCACCACCTCCACGTTCCACGGATGCTTGCAGCGGTGGCATTCAAAACACGGGCAGGCAATCAGATACTTGGCAGGCACACACCCATACACACACACAGCACAGCACAGCACGCCATAAACACCTATCATTATATTATATGATACAATAATGATATGCTGTTCAGGTGTCGATCCGCATGAACAAACATAGTTCAACATCGGCACCTCATTGTGACAAATGTCATAATGCACGGGTTATGTGCATAGCCCTCCATTAAACGTCATGTCATTGGATCAGAGGTCACGGGAGTTTAATATATGGCAATCAGGTCAATAAGGCCATATAAGGCCACTGTACATACGGTCCCTGTAAACCCTCTAAACCCATGCCCTTATACAGGCAACAGAAAAGTCCTGCAACAAGCCAAAGAGAATAGGAGGAGACCCCGAGAAGTGCCCCCAGCAGGGGGCATCCGCCCTTTAGGACGCGGTTGCCGTAGCAGCGTGGATGCAGAGGAGCGGGCAGCAAGCAGATCGTTTAGGTTAAACTACTAATTACCCCAAAAGGAACCTGGCAACTCTAAAGGGAAATTAACACAAACCCGACCAGAAACAAATTTCCACAGGGAGAGCCTGTGTTTGGATTGAGTGTGCGAGGTCAGCAGCGGCCCAGTGACCACCTGCAGCCCCACCATTACTGCAACCCCCCCCCCCCCCCCCCCAACCTCACACACACCCCCACACACACACACACATAGCCATTAGCGTGTGTGTGTGTGTGTGTGTGTGTGTGTGTGTGTGTGTGTGTGTGTGTGTGTGTGTGTGTGTGTGTCAGCCAGTCGGGATCTATTTCTGTATTTTACCATAAACTGTAATTATAGCAGTGGTGTGCATTTATGGGCACGTCTGTGGTTGCAGCATGAGATTGGAAATTTGACGTTCGCACACACACACACAAAAACCCTTGGTCTCCAGCCAGGTAAAGGCATAAGCCGTAGCACCCAATGTGTTGTGACAGCGCGAGAACACACCAAGGCAACGCAGCAGCTGAAGATATCCTGACCTTCAGGGGATCAATAATCAGGTGAAGCGATAATCGCTGACTATAATCACGGGCGTGGCGTCGGACATGCCGCTTGGCAGATTGCACGGCTTAAGAAGGTGCTGTAGCAGGCGGGTAATTAAAGGGCCGGGCCGGAGTAATTGTATGTTTATGTGACTGCAGGCATTCCCAGTGAAACGACCCCAAAGACCAAAGTGTTGCTTAACGCCCTGCTCGCCATTGTCTGGCGAGAACAGAGAGAAGACGATTCACTTGTTGATGCCATTTAGACCTCTGTGGGAGCCGGCCTCTTGCTGCTTCCTCCACCTCCTCGTGATTCACATGCTCATTGTCATATTTCTCTCCAAAAACGTACCAAACGTGTCCGACAGCAACAGCAAATATTAACGACACCTGCACAGTATCTTCCTTGTACACTAATGAGGTGTGTGTGTGTGTGTGTGTTCAATTACTGTGGTCACTCCATTGGGGATATTGGCAATAATAATAAAGAAAAAACTAAACATTACATGATACCACAGCCATGAGGTAAACATCTGACATGTGTGTGTGTGTGTGTGTGTGTGTGTGTGCGTTGAGGTGTGTGTGCGTTGAGGTGTGTGTGCGTTGAGGTGTGGTGTATGTGTGGGATGTGTGTGGGCATGCGTGTGTGAGTATGTTGTGTTTGTGTGCGTGTGTCTGCGTATGTGTGTGCGTGTGCGTGTGTGTGGGAATGTGTGTGTGTGTGTGTGTGTGTGTGTGTCTTACAGTATACAGCTCATTCAGCACTTTCATCAGGTCCTCGTGGAGCTGCACACCCACTTCTTTACTCTGCAGAAGAAGAGACAGGGAATCGATCAATGTTACTCCAAGTAATAATAGTAATTAATATTGTTACAGTCACGATCCATTAAACCCAATGATCGAATCTCATTTCATTGCATCAGTGGGTTGCTCTGCGGGCCAGAAACAAGTCCTGGCTAATCCTGATGACTTGTCCAGCCCCGCAGTAGTAGAACACCCCGTTCCGTGTCCTCTGTTAGGTGTGAAAGAGAATGTCCGTTGGCAGGAAAAGCACATTAACATTTATCCGTCCTTCAGACGAGAACAGGAGCCAAAGCCACAGTGTGTGTAGTAGTTGGTGGTGTTTCTGTTAAGGAACAGTGGAGTTGGAGTGGAGTTCCATGCCAGGACACATAAAGCACTGCTGCAAGAAGCAGGGGCATCAGGACAACATAGTCAGCCATTAACACTGTGGCTTGATAATGTTCTCTCTCTCTCTCTCTCTCTCTCTCTCTCTTCTTCTCTCTCTTTCTCTTTCGGTTCTCTTCTCTCCTCTCCCCCCCCCCCCCCCCCCCTCCCCCAGGGCTGACAATGGTGATGACGCATCAATTCATGGCTAGATATAGAACATTAGTTTTTGTCCCAAGAAAAAAGCAACCCCAACAGTTCCATTGAAGGTGTATACAACAAACACAGTATTTCTGTGCGTCTAAACCTGCTGCACTAAGTGACAGGGGGTGGGGGTGGGTTTGGGGGGGTGGAGGGGGATGAGGAGTTGGGAGGCAGAAACTACAGAGACTGCAGAGAAAGTGAAGGTGACGAAAGGATGGAGAGTAAAACATCAGGG
>PIJE02001065.1:67339-69839 GCA_002895965.2 Coryphaenoides rupestris | reverse complement strand
GCTTGGTGTGTGTGTGTGTGTGTACTGTGTGGCCATGTGAGTGTTTTTGTGTCAAAGATGACCCAGCGATGATCTAGTGAGTAAAAGGGATTAGGAGTCAGTAAGTGGATAAAGGGAGACCTTTGTATCACTAAGAGCTGCTCTAACTGGATACCGAGAACATAGCACTGCGGGGCACATACATCACACACACACACACACACACACACACACACACACACACACACACACACACACACACACACACACACACACACACACACACACACACACACACACACACACACACACAAAGCTAGGCAAGTGGAGTATTGACCCATGCAGACAGAAGGTCAGTGAGACAGAGAATTCTTTGATCAAGAGGACGGGAAAGAGGGGTGGATGCGTGTGCGTGTGTGTGTGTGTGTGTGTGTGTGTGTGCGTGCGTGTGTGTGTGTACTGCTGAGATGAGTCATACAGAGTGACCCAGTATGCCGGTCCTCGCCATCACCGGACAGATGGTCGGATAACCAACAGAGAGGCTCCAATGACAGTAGTGTTAAAACTGAACTACCATCGGCACGTCAAGGCACACTCCAACGCCTCTGTCTTGCTATGAAGATCGCTTTGACACCGTGTGTGTGTGTGTGTGTGTGTGTGTGTGTGTGTGTGTGTGTCTGCCATGTTTGAGCATCTCTCTCTCTCTTCGCTCGCTCTCTCTCTCTCTCCCTTTCTCTGTGATTACCCAACATTGGCATTTACTGGACCACGGGTTCAGTTCCTCATTGCTCAACGCTGGCCGCAGCCAATTCGGCACGGGCTTCCATGGTCTGACCCAGGTGACCATGGCAACCGCACAGTGTCACCACCTCTGAGGCAAAAATGAAAAAAATAAAAAAGGGGAAGGGCCCCTGACCCTCAGCACAGCACATGATGCACACGCTCAGAAATGTCACTTCCCTATAGAGATCACAGGACCACATGGGGGAGGGGGGCCATTTTTTTGCAGCGTGATTCTCATTGTCACCGAAAGGCGAATTGTAATGTGACTGATTTGTTGGGGTCTCTAACAAACAAACATGCTTTGTTACATCCAGCCAGAGCATCTCTACAGAACCCTAATTTATTATTGTTACATTTCATTACATTTACACATTTTACCCATATCTATAATAAATCACAGGTCCTGCGATTTGGACATTGCACTTGGCCAAATAGCGATTTCAATAATATTTCAATTAATTACCATTGCCAACTTGTTTTGTTGACTGAAATATCTTACCTTTTAGGCTTACTCACTGTACATTTATTGTTCTATTGTTTATATTCATATGTTGTTGGTATTTTTGAGCAACCTCCGGCAAAAGAATTTCCTTCGGGATGAATAAAGTTCTATTTTATCTTATCTTAATTGTTCAGTCATTGTTCTCACCGTGGCCCAACACAACACAGATAGAAGCATGCATAGCATTAAGCTAAGGGCAGAGTGCTGGTGGTGCCTCTGAGGTATACAGTACTGGAGAGTAAATAAACATTACACTAGGAGGAGACCAGTAAACCTGACCCGGCACACCATTCATCTAGCCGGAGGAGCTGGACACGACAGGCTGCAGCTGCATCGAAGGGGGTTACGCACACAAAGAGTGAAGTCATGTGACCTTGCCTCGCACTGCATTCAGTCCTTTCCCAAATAGCGGGAATTCTTGGAGTCTCCAAGGAACCGCCTCACACACACACACAGACCCCCAAGCCCCCCTCGCTTTACACCGCCTCGAGGCGCACACACACACACACACACACACACACACACACACACACACACCACACACACACACCACACACACACACACACACACACACACACACACACACACACACACACACACACACACACACACACACACACACACACACACACACACACAAATCGCTAGAATTCCAGAGTGGCACCCAAACTGCTGCAGCAAATGCAGGCGTGGTGATTTTTGTATGGACAGATGTTAGAGAGAGAGAAAGAGAAATAGAGAAGGGAAGGAGGGGGGGGGGGGATGTGAGTTGAGATACAAATATAGATGATCAAAATGGTTCCTTATTTCCCTGGTAGGGGGGACTCCTGAAACTAGGGCTGAGCAACATGGTGAAACAATTAGATTGCAATTATTTTGACATATATTGCGATTTGCACAAAAAGTTTTTCACTCACTGCTTATACTCACGTGTAAATTGTGAAGTGACAATAAAATACTTGAAACTTGAAACTTGATTGCATTATGATTCAATGTTAGTGGGAATGATCATTTTTGCATCACAATGTACATTTTCACTGAAAAAACTGACATTTGGGGTCTGTGGGGTCTGTACCAAGCTGTACCAAAATGTTTTCTTGCATCAGGAGGGAAAGAATTGCACTCGAGTACTTAATTTATAATTACATTTATACTTACACTTGGCCATAATGCAACTTTGAGAATTTTTCGATTAATTGTTCATCCCTAGCTGCAGGAGAGCCGGTGCTAACGTT
>PIJE02001065.1:57862-65731 GCA_002895965.2 Coryphaenoides rupestris | reverse complement strand
GAGGGAGGGAGAGCAGATAGATAAGATATGTAGATAGTATAGATAGATAGATGATAGATAATAGATAGGCATAATAGATAGATAGATAGATAGATAATACGATAGATAGATAGAAGGCAGGATGACCAGATATTGCACAAAGCGAAGACAGATAGAGAAGGGGGAGGAGGGGAAGGGGGTGTTGTTAATTACAATTTTCAACGCACAAAACGCAGAGTACTGTATGCTGACAAAAAAAACAATCGCTTCCTGGCCTATTAAAATTTTTTTAATACCACAAAGGCAATCCGTGAGGCCAAATGAGATGCAGACACTGCCAAGTGCCACAGCAAGGCGTGCTGATTAACGTGCCGTTGCCCAACAACAATGTGCCAAGACATTAACCCCCTCACCACACCACACACACACACACACACACACACACACACACACACACACACAACACACACACAACACACACACACACACACACACACACACAACACACACACACACCACACACACACACACACACACACACACACACACAGAGAAGCTGATGTGTTCACAGGACTGAACTCCCAATCCCAGCCAAGTTGGTACCAGAAAAACCTGGGGCAGCCCAGACCCAACTGAGACCCAGCCTGGCTGCTTGAGTCCTGCACCGAGACCCAGAGACCCTGTCCCCTGTAGGCATCTTCCTCCTCTGACATCCATGTCTGAGATCAACACCATCCATCCTCCGCCCCGCCACACACTGATCTCCAGTGGCAGACATTTATCCCCTCATCCTCTTCCTCGCCACCCCCCCCCCCCCCCCTCCCTCCCTCACTCCCCCTCACACTGCACTCAAAAGTCTGGCCTCAAATTAATAGAAGGCACTCAGTGCAGACACACTGGGTTACGATATTAAATCACTGCTTAGCGGGGAAGACCTCCGGAGGGTACGCTGCTGTGCGCTACGCTAGCGCCATTACACAATTGTGGCATTTTGCTGCACGGAGGATGTGCGTTTTCGTACACACACACACACGCACAGGCACACACATACACACGTTGATGATGGATGGCTGGATCGGTTGTGACCACTGACAGAATAATGCTACACTTTCCTTGTGTCCTGCCAATACCGAGATGGCTACTCACGCCTGCTCTCAAACAGGATAGAAGAGACACACACACACACACACACACACACACACACACACACACACAGACACAACTCCAACTGACAGTGTGTAGCTCCACCATGCCTGTTGTGTGTGTGTGTGTGTGTGCATGTGTGTACATGTGTGCATGTGTGTGTGCTAGTGCTACCACCTATGCAAGGTAAAGCAGACCAAGGCGCCCGACTGCTCTCCCTCCTACCTTTGCACCTTTGGGTGTGGAGAAAGCCGATGACTCTGGAGTCCATACTGGTCACTGAGCACACAAACAGCCCCCCCGGCTGACAGAAACGCTGATCAGAAACTATCTAGAAACCCGTCTGAACCCGGCACGGTACACGGCTCTCTGTTGTTGGTGCAGCCTTTGTCGCCTCCACCACTAACCAGCTGAGCTGAGAGAACGGTTTCCGCTCGGTGCGACAAAGAGAAGTGGGATCTTTTCAAAAACTGTCTACAAAAACACACACGAATCACACGGCCGACGATCCCTCCCCGGGCTTTAGGTCCAGCCCAGGCTGTGACACCCGCCCGCAACCACATCACACGCACACACACACACACACACACACACACACACACACACACACACACACACACACACACACACACACACACACACACACACACACACACACACACACACACACACACACACGTACAGTACAGTACACACCCACCCATAAACATACACAGACACAAAGGCATGAGGAACAGCACCCTGTGGCATTCTTCACAGTCATTCTTTGGTTGATTAAAGGCCAGTGTGTGTGTGTGGGTGTGTGGGGGGTTCTTCCTCTGGTGGAGGGTGGGGGGGGGGGGGTGACATCATCAGATTAAGCCCAGACAGACGCAAAGTCACACACACACAAAACCAGGGATGGTGGAGTTACAGACTGTCAGTTGGAGTGGTGTGTGTGCCTTTGCGTCTGTCTGGGCTTAATCTCACACACACACACACACACACACACACACACACACACACACACACACACACACACACACACACACACACACACACACACACACACACACACACACACACACACACACACACACACCTACAGATTGTATGTGTTCATGACTCGGTTGCATGCTTTTGCAACATGTGTTATTGTCTGCCCGTGTGTGTGTGTGTGTGTGTGTGTGTGTGTGTGTGTGTGTGTGTGTGTCCGTATGTGTGTAATTTGCTGATCACACGTTGTTGTCGACGATGGGAAGTGAGTCACTGTCCTGCCTCTCAGGGGTTCAACACAAACCCTCCAAGCCTGTAATTAGTCCAGCAGAGACACACACACACACACACACACACGCGTGCACATGTATGCACACACACATGCAAACACGTTCTCCACTCTGCAGGCGCCGCAGAAGACTGACAGAGAAAACAGAAGGTAGCTAGCTTAAGAGATGGCCGGGTGGGGGGGGGGGGGGGGTGACAGTCAGGGACGCTATGTGACCCCGATGTGCAGCCGAGTGTGAAGTGAAGGAGAGTAAGGACACAGAAAACAGACACTATTAGTGTGTGTGGGGTGCGGTTGGGGGGTGCTCAGAGTGTGTTTTAATGGATATCACGTGTATTTCATGGGTGTGGCATGTTCCAAACAAACCCCCCCCCCCTGGCATGTTCCCCCCCCCCCCGCCCAGCCTCCACCTCAAACCACCACCAACACTACTACTACTACCACGACCACCATCGCCACCCACACCCAGCCACACCAAACACATGATCCACCGCACCAAATGTGTACACGCAGAGACGGCTTGAAGTGATCCACCAGCGAGAGGCCTCAGGGCTCCACATGGGTCCATTCAATCGGACATCTGCCTGTCCGCCCAAGTCCTCCCTGCGGATTAACAGCGCGTCCGTCTGTCCATTATCAAACAACAGGTATCTCGCTCCCAACGGTGGACTCACACCACCGAGAACGAGTCCGTGGCTTTAATCTCTTAAACGGTCAGCGAGGCTCCACATGAACACTGGGAACCCGGGACAGTCACTGGAATGTGACTCCCACTAGGCCGATCCCACGGCCACCGACACGGCCCGCTCATATTTTCCGAAGGCAGATGAGAGCGAGCGCTTTCTTGTGAAAAAGAAGAAAAAAAAAATGGGGGGCTCTGTGAATCTACTTGCTGGTGATATACTTCCCTCCTTCGTTCCCCTTCCTCCTTCTCCTCCTCCTCCTCCTCCTGTTCCTCCTGTCATGCTTTCTGCTAACTCTTCTAACTTCTGCTACGGGCCCCCAATGCTACGACGCCCACCCAAAACACATGGCGCGGCTAGCTACCGTAGCGAGTAAACACACATGGGCTGGGGACAGTGGAGAACAGGAAGCTCCAGGCTCCGGTGTCCCCCGTGAGGAGGAAGTACCGATCGTTCCAGCTCATTGTAACTTTCGTTGTGGCCCGTGTGTTCGACTCTTTGTCCAGCCATTTGCCAAATATCCTTATCAAGATCCAAGGGATTCAACGTTCCACATACAAAAAACACACTCCTGTCCCGTACTCAGGGTTCTGAGAGAGTACCGTTGACACTGACCTGTCGTTTACGATTGGTTGAAAGCGAGCTGTACCATCTAATAAGGAGCAGGGGGGCATTGAGGTATTTCAGCTTCTTAATTAATAGATGCAGCCGTACCGTATTAAAGTCTCCAAACAAAAGACGTCCATATGTTAGGATCTTCCAAGTGCTTGGATACCTCTATTAAATAGGCTTACTGGAAAGGATCTAGTGAGCAGCTGACTTCTGTTTTCAATAAGGTTGATAATGATTATTCGAAACACTTTACAACTACTGAAGTCAAAGCAATTGGGCGGTAGAACTTATTTTCCTGACGGCATGCTTTTTTGGGACGAGGAATAGCCTTATAATGACATTTTTCCAGCTGGAAGGAACATAATGTAAGTCCATAGACTTCTGGTGGACAGGACAACAGGCCTCTACTAGCTCTTCACTGCATGAGAGAGACACTTTGTTCTCCGGAGAGATGTCAGCTTCAGCTATTTCAAACCTTGCATAAAAGTTGGCCTTCTCACCCTCATTTTAAGACTAAGATGGGTTTTATTTGGAGGCAAGTTTATCATAGGCCAGAGAGTTCATAGAAGAACTTCTCCATCTTTCTCCTGGGCTAGTCATTTCAGAATATTCATTATAGCCACAAGATCCCAGCTAAATGCAAATTTTTTTTTTACATTTCCTTGGAAATAAAGGGTTTGTTGTTTGGGTATATAATTATTGACTTCTCGGTTAACACATCTCTCAAAAATGTAATATAGGCCTAGTCTGTTATGGTATCTGTTGCCGCTTCCAAGTCCGGGCAATGAAAGGGGTCCCAGTTGGTACAGGAAAAGCAAAAGCAGGCTTTTAAAGTTTCAATGCCATCATTGTTCCAACAAGCATGTACAGTATTCACTTGCGGTTTACTGCTTTTGAGCAGGGACTAGGTGGGAATTACATGGACATTTTTACAGCATTATGGTCATAGGTGCCTGATGGGGGTATTGCCTTTGCTTTGTTGTGTCAGCTTCTTTTACATTGCCATAGTATTTGTCCAAAATTCTATTGCCTCTAGTCTTATATATACACTACATATTGCTTGAATCCAGGCAGCGCAGCTCCAAGCTTGCAATGGTTTAAAAATCGCCAACAATCAAACCAGGCGCTTCAGGGTTCGCTTCAGTTATCTGTGAACACTGTCTGCTATTGTGGTGGCTGCCTTGGCAGGGTTTCCCCTCGGTGGGATATTAACAGTACATAGTGAACAACCACCTGGCGGTGAATTGAGAGCACCACTTGACCATGGCTTGACCAACACACCTTGGTGCCTCCTCCCTGACTCCTGCGCCGAGTTTGCATTCTGGTCAGAGAGCACTGGAGAGAAGCCTTCCAGGGAAAACAAGGGAGTCGAGTAGATCCCCTTGTAGCCGGTCTTGGTGAACACAAGCAGGCAGGAATCCCGGTACTCGAGTGCGTCCGGCCAACTCTGGTGTCGCCTCACAGTTCATCAACGTTGCTCTTTGAGGAATGGGCATTGCAGAGAATTATGGAAGGCAGAGGTGGTCTTTGGTCTGCTGTTCTAATGTAGTTTCTGTCTCCGTTTCTGTAGTTTTTTTTGGGTGTAGCGTAGCATGGGAGCGCCAGCTTGGTGTCCCAACACGCTGGAGTCAAGTGCCATTTAGCCCTAAGTTCACCAGGCGAGTACAAATCAGGAGCAGCACTTTCGATGAAATCATCATTGTTGTATTAGCCAAAGCCCGTCCGTGTAAAAAGTATAAAATCATGCAACATTAGACACAAACAATCAAACAAACGACAACACTACAAGGCAGCAGCAAGGAAGCCGGGTCACAACAGAAAAGCAAATGTTGTGCCTAGCAAGTGCAGCAACAATATAGCAATGATTTCGATGTATTTAGATATATAAAAATCACCTATTTATATTCTACATTTCTGCCATCGCCCTCTATTTCTAATATCAATATATAGACTATACATTCACTATATGATGTTCTCCTCTGAGTGGACTCCAGTAGAGATTAAAGCAGAGCTGCGCGACCTAATGGATTTTCCTTTCACTTTCTCACACGCTACTTGGCCGCAGACAGCCCTCTGGATCATTCATTATTGATTAGTTTGTTTAGCAGGACACAAAGAGAAAGAGAGGGAGGAAGAGCGAGAACGAGGAGGTAGACGGAGGGACAGAGGGGGTGACGGATGGATAAAATCGATTCCTTCCGCGCGTCTCGCAGTTTTATTTTTGTACGGTTCATAAGACAGACGTTGACAGGTCTTTGACATGCATTCAGTGTAAAAAGACCCTCTTCTTTATTGCGTTATTCACTTCATCATCTTATCTTGTGTACAGACAGTAGATGTGTAGCCTGCGTGCTTTTAAAGTGATCTATGGCCGTAGTGTTTCGATAGTTGGTGTTCTTGACGACACCCCCCCCCCCCTTGTATTAGGCTTCATTCAGAGAACCAATGCAGTCGTTGATGAAGGCTGAAGGCTGAAGCAGACATGACTGGGACTGTAGGGAGAGATACCTGGCCTGTGTGCTATAGTCTGGATAGAGGAGCCACAGATGACTGCCACCATGCATAACAACATGCTCAAAAGCAAACACCGGCACGCACACAACACACACACACACACACACACAGTGCCCAAGCGGTCACGCCTCCAGTCACACATAAAAGGGGAGATGTACCAGGTACCAGCGATAAACTTTGACCCTTCCTGAATTATTGACTTTCTGTGGCAGCAAACTAGTTCACTGGGAGTTCAGGACACACTGTGACAAAAACACAAAAAGCAGAGGCTCCACTTTTAGTGTTCCCGGTTTTTTTTTTTGCGTGAAGAACTTCTGTCTTGCCGCGGGTGTCCTGCTTCCTCCCCCTCGGCTCCGAGCGCTCGGCATAATAAAGACACAAGGGGCCCGTCTGTGTGATCCGTGTCCGTGTGTCGGCACAAGGCCCCCCGTGTCTGCCTGCTCTGTCAAGCGGCAAGGCCTGGTGTCCCCGGTGCCATCGAAGGGCACTGCGCAACCACCTGGCCTCCATCCTCTTCACAGATGCCAGACTTCATTCCCCCCCACCCACCCCCCACCCCCGACACACACACACACACACCCCTCTGGTTGTTGGTGGTTACCGCAGAGGGCCAAAGTCAAAGGGTGGGCAACAGAGACGATCTAATAGGCCTGTTCAGTCGGAACATCAACAGACCCCTCTAAATGTCAAACTATTATTTATTATGGAGCTCATTGTAATTCCTGTCACACACTGCATCCTGTCTGCGGCTTGCAGCGAGACAATTCTCTTTGTAAACCCCACTCTATAAGAGTACAGGGAGGCTTGCCTTGCTGGTGGGGTTCATGTGATTATGACCTGTATATCCACATAACCCGGTGTGAACTGTACCTAACCCACAAACCTTGAATTAACCTTTTTAAAGAACCAGAGATTCACGATTCACTGTGCATTCTGGACTAAGAGCGTGCCATCTCCATAAAGCCTCAGTCAAAGAGGCACTAACTGACGGTGACAGTCAGAGACTGGTACAGCAGACAGAGATGAGGTCAGTGAACCCCCCACCCCCCCCCCATCAAAAGGTCATGTTGGATCCGGTCAGCCATAAGGGCTGCCAGGGGACGTTCCTCAAGCCACTGCAAATGGCATCTCGTTTCCCAGCAAACTATTAGCTTACGCTCCCTTCAGATCAGACGAACATCCTGACGTCTTTAGGTATGCTTTAAAGAGCCAGTGGGGTGTCTCCAGATCTCAAGATGCCTCGGAGGCTGCAAAGACCCAAGCATCGGCGCAGATGGCGCCCAAGGTCAGATCCGACAGACAGTCTTGGATGAGACCGTCAGACCAGACGCCAGTCGGGTCAATCTTACCAACCCACGACAACAGCCTTGTTTCACCGCGGCAGAAGAAATGCCCAGATGTCCGAGGTGTCCTTGTCGGACTCTCAGCTGTTCCGAGAGCTCCACGATGGTCGTGAGTGAGTGACCTCATCCTATTAGTCGCCCTATCTGGTTGACACAGCGCCACAGGAAGCTACACTTGGCGTCAGAGATGTCAAGCACTGTGGGGGGGGGGCAGCTGTTGTGAACCACCACCACCACCCCCCCCCCCCCCCCCCCCCCCTCGTCTCTAGAGACTGCTACACCTGCAGCCTCCAGGTACTCCTCTCTGACACTAATTGGGCACGGGCTCTAG
>PIJE02001065.1:45362-55362 GCA_002895965.2 Coryphaenoides rupestris | reverse complement strand
AGCCATCTGGAGCCCAGTCTGCTGGGACATGGGCACAGGCACACACACACACACGCTCACACACACACACACACAATATTTTGCTGTCGGCTCGCACATGGGTACCATCAAGTGGGCAGAGCCATCTGTCTGAAGGGAGCGGTATCAGACCAAAATAAATGACATGCATGCACACACACACTAATGATGGCACCCTGGGCGTGCAGGAAGGGACAATATTAATCTGGGGAGTCCTACTGTCTGTGAGTCGATTTCCAAATGGCCAATGCATAACATCCCCCGATAATCAGCTTAGCGAGCGGACCAGGGATTTGCCTAATCTTCTCCACTAGCTGGGGAAGGAGCACGCTGGGTGTGTGTCTGTCTGCGCAACTGTCTGTCCCACCACCACCACCACCACCAGTGCGGTTTCTTAAACCCACCAGGGCAGTCTTGGACCTGCCTCTCTGCCTCTCTGACCTGCCTCTCTCTCTCTCTCTCTCTCTCTCTCTCTCTCACAAGCATCATCTGTGCCTTGGATCAGATGGAAAACAAATGGCTGCATGAACGTGGATCTCTTTCGCTTGAAGCCACGGCGTCTGGTTAAATGTTGTTTTCTACATCCTCATGGAGTGTTCAATCGAGTCTTGCACTAATCTAAACGGAAGAATGGACGTTTATACGTCACAGGGGTGGGAAATTAGCACCCGCCACCTGCTAAATGTGGGTAGATTTTTGTAATTGCCGAGTAAATGTATTGAACCCACCTGCCACTGTGATGGGTAGGAATGGTGGAAATTCAATTCAATTCAATGTAATTTTATTTGTATAGCCCTTAATCACAAGACAGTCTCAAAGGGCTTTACAGGCCAGATTATTATGGGCCAAACGTGATTTATGACACCCCCCTAGCCCTATAGACCCCTTAAGGTACAAGAAACGACTCCCTTAATTAACAAGGAAGAACTCTGGAGGAGGAACTCAGAGTGGGGGATCCCTCCTTCCAGGGACGGTTCAGAGTGCAATGGGTGTCATACGGGCATTAAAAAACAGGGGTAACAAAGCATGACAAATACAAATGACAAAGTAGTAAAAATAGTAATAATGTGATGGGGTGCTGGCTGGAGAGCAAGCTGGTAGCCGTCAGGTGAGGTGGCCAGGTATCCAGTCACGATCACAGCAGCACTCTAGATAATGGAGACAACATGAGGGTTAGATGGAGCACAGTAAGCAGGGAACATACAAGAACCTCAGACCTAGTACCCATCGGCAGCTAGGGTAGGCTAGTGCTAACGGTATTGATTTAGCTGTAATTAGAGCTGAGGGGCACTCCTAGCAGCCAAAGGCGAGGGTAAATAGGTGAGGTTTTTAGTCTCGCCTTAAATATATCAGCAGAGTCAGCCTCCCTGATTACAGGTGGCAGACTGTTCCACAGATAGGGCGCTCGATAAGAGAACGCCCTGTTTCCTGCTGATTTTTTATTCACTTTTGGAATTGATAGAAGGCCAGCCGCTGAAGACCGGAGCGGCCGAGAAGGACAATAGGGAACAATAAGGTCCTTCAGGTACGATGGTGCGGACCCATGCAGGATCTTGTAGGTAAGAAGTAGCACCTTAAAATCTGATCTGGCATTTATTGGGAGCCAGTGGAAGGGAAGTGAGAATAGGAGTAATGTGGTCAAACTTCCTAGTTCTCGTTAGAAGTCTAGCAGCAGCGTTCTGTACAAGCTGGAAGCTTTTTGTAGTACGAAATCATTCCCATGGTTGGCTTAATGTGTGACAGAAAATGAATCACTTGGTGCACAACTTGGAATATCCACAAGTTGAGCCTGTAGCTTATAGTGCTGATTGAACAATAAGCTCTGCGCTAAGTCTGTCAAATTGACAGCTCGCACTGATGTCACAGTTATTCTTTCATTCATAAAATCAAGCAAAACTACTACTACGACAACTTTTGATGTAGGAGAAATGACACAACGGTGGCCATCTACCAGTAGGCCCATCTACTCTACAGAGCAACGTGGAGAGGACACGTTGTGAGTGTGGAGTGTGTGTGTGGTTGGTGGCTGGTTCAAGCAGCCTCACCTGGCCCAAGTCAGGCTGATAAGAATCTGGTGGTTGGATGAGGCTGCACACCTGTGGTGCATTGACGAATCAATGCACCACAGCTTAAACCAGCCATCACCACACACACACTCAAGGAGGGCGTTAGGATGTTAGCTAACATGTACCACATGCTTTGTCTGCCATTGCCACAAATTCTGAAAAAAACCAGATGATTCATCAACATTCACATTCATCAACTGCCTGTGTCCTTTGGAGGAGCCCGGCAAAAGCCACTTCAGGCATGTAGCAAGGGGCTTTGCTACAGTAATGTTAAGATACACTTAGGCTTATTTGTATTACTACGTTGGTACATACGTCTGTGCATTAACCTTTTAAATTGTAATAAATATTTAGATTCATCCGTGTAAAGCTTTGTGTGTACCATTGTGTCTTTGTGACAATTTGGATTGGATTTCCATTATCATAGCACGAAAAAACGTCTGGTACATTTTTTCATCCCCCAGACACAGTGGAGGGTGGGGGTGGTGGTGGTGGGGTGGTGGGGGTGGTGGGTGGTGCACCAAAACGTTTCCCACCCTGTACGTCCCCATCCAGACAACAGTGGAGAGTCTGACTGCAGCTCCCGAGTCATTACTCCTTCCTCTTCTCTCTCATCACCTCCGCCTCGCGTCGTCCTTCGGAACACCCTAAGACCCCCAAGGAACCTTCACGGTTCTGCGTGTGTGTGGGTGTGTGACACCCGTTGGGAGAGATCTCCGATCTCAAGTCCTCAGTGTTCGCTTCCCTCAGTCAGCTCGCAGATATGAAGAATGGTTGCTGTCAGGCAGCCCACCTAGCAAAACCACACACACACACACACACACACACACACACACACACACACACACACACACACACACACACACACACACACACACACACACACACACACGCACACACACACGCACACACACACACACACACACACACACTTTGCGATGCCGCCAGATGTGTATGCGTGTGGGATTGCATCGGTAGCGCTGGCGTATCTCTGCAGAGACGTCTCAGAGCTGCATTCCAAGGGACATCGGTGGCCGAGCGACAATAGGCTGGCTGGCAGTAAGAGAAAGAGAGAAAGAGAGAGAAAGAGAGAGAGAGAGAGAGAGGTGGTATCTCCCAGCGGTACAGGCTACATCTGCTGATGTCTGGAGATACTTATCTCATGCCGACGAGCGAAGGGCAGGGAGGGTGGGGGGGGGGTGGGGGCAGGCGATGAAGGAGAAACATCGCAGAGATTGATAACGGAGATGACAATCTCCACGTTCACCTACAAGGTCACGGTCGCGACAGACAGCACCCGCCATCCCCCCCGAGATAAGCGACAGCGATGGAGGGGGAGGGCTTGGAGACGATGGTACGAGGTATGAAGAGGCCTACGACGACGACTGGGACGCACGACGACACAAAGCCAAAATCAATGCAGTCGCAGCCTACCTTATTACACTGTGTGTGTGCGTGTGCCGATCCATTCGCAGCAAGAGGCAGCATGCTACGCCACTCGTCTAACAAGCTGTGCTGTCAACAGCATGATGGGAGTGATTAGGGCTAAATATGGGATGATTCCATCGCCCATAGCTCAACAACAACACGTACGCACGCACGCATGCCCCGCCACCGGTGCTAAAGCGTGAAATTGAGGCGCGGACACACCGATGAGTGGAAAAGGGGCAGCGTAGCATCGAAGGGAAGCTTAAGGAGTGAGCCGTAGGGTAGAGAGACCACAGTACCGTGCTTACGTGTGAGAGAGGGAGAGAGAGGATCCGTGCCGTGGTCACTGTTGGTCCGAAAAGAGCTGAATCAGAATGGGTCTCAGCTGCAGCAGGATCAGCAGCAGCAGCAGCAGCAGCATGCTGCAATCTCTTCATCACCAAACCCCCTTCAACCCCGCCTCCTCCCTGCCTGCGCTTATAGAACTATATAACTCATCCTCACGCCTGCCAGGGTGTGTATGCATGCGTGTTGGAGAGAGAGAGCGCTAGAGAGCGAGAGCGAGAGAGTGAGAGAGAGAGAGAGAGAGAGAGAGAGAGAGAGAGAGAGAAGAGAGAGGGGCCTTGCAGTGTAATGACTCCTGCAGAGGTGCAGCTGAGTGCGCCAGGGTTGCCGGTAACGACGGGCCAGCCAATGAAATACAGCCACCATTTTCCAAGCAGCCAACACATACTCTCTTCTGGCGCACACGCACACACACACACACACACACACACACACACACACACACACACACACACACACACACACATATTCCACCCACACGCTCTGTACAGATGCTGTGCCATGGTGGCTCGTCATCAGAGCGCATCTCAAATCTGGCAAGAGAGGGAGAGAGGGAGGGAGAGAGGGAGAGAGAGAGCGAGAGCGACCCATTTCCAGATGAATATGTTAACTATGCCTCTTAACGCATGGCAAGCATTTCCATGGAGAAGGCACCGGCAACAGTCTTCTGCGGTGCACGTGGTGCACTTCCACGTTTTCACGGCGGAGACCGGCCGCATTCCGCCATTCAGCTCCTTCAAACCCTCCTCCAGTAGTTTGATTATTTCTGTTCACTCCCGCTGCTCCCACACCCTAAATCCCTGGCGCTCGCAGAGACATAAGGAGGCGGTTTGGAGAAAGTGGGCCAAGAAGCATGCAGAGGCATAGAGGGGGAGGGGGGGGAGAGAGAGAGAGACTCAACAGAATGAACTACAGCAACAGAAACAGCAGGGAGAAGAGAGAGGGATTGTCTTTTTCTCTCTCCCCCTTTCACACCATTCACACACACACACACACACACCATATTCACACACACCATTCACACACACCACACACACACCGGGGGCTTTGCAAAGTGCTCCCCCCTCCACCTCCAGGTGACCTTCCACTGGAGCCGCAATCTCCGTGCACAAGTTTGTTTTTGTGTGGCTTACTTTCGGAATCTGAAGCAGACCTCGATTTCTCCTCCTGATTGCAAAAATGAAATCCAGTCTGAACGACACCGGCACGCACTTGTTTACGAGGGAGACATACACACACACACACACACACACACACACACACACACACACACACACACACACACACACACACACACAGGGTGACCAATAATAGCTGCTATTGTTTTCATGGACGTCACGTTGCTATTGTCTCTTGTCTCTCCTCCAGGCTCCCTTGTTGCCGGCCTGCCACGCCACCATTCTGTCTCTCTCGGCTGCGATATTCGTTTGCTTCTCACATTCTAGCCATTTACTGCAATCCCGTCAATTTCCTCATTTTGCAGGCGAGCTGACCGATTGTATATTATCGTGTGCCGCGTGTATATTATCTATGAGCAAGCCTCGATTATTATTATTATTATTATTATTATATTTGCCCGTTGGCGGGACGTGACCTGGTGGAGCTGGAGCTGAGAATAGTACGTCTCCAGACTGTTGATTCTGCTCTCGCTGTTGGAGGAAGTAGGACATGGAGTTGTAACCCCTCCCACCCATCAAACCTTTTTTTTCATCCCCTCGAGTCTCCATTTTGTAAGGTTTATGACCTATTTTAATGGCTAGTTTATTTTTAAGTCGAGTTCAACAAAGTCATAATTTCCACAGTCGCACCGTCGATGTCCCCCCCCGACGTACAACTCTGGATCAAATCAACCACATGTTGAGATGGTAATTGTTCTCGCTATCGGTGGTCCGTGGCTGTACCGGAGTTGCGTTGCATCATGGGTATCCAAAATGGCCGTGCGAAATGAACAAATAGCTTTTTGACGAGGCGTAATTGATGAGCGTGGAAGCGGTGCTAAAAGGCATTCAGGCGTGTGTTTTGCCCGCCTTGAGTTTTTTTTCCACACCCGCGGCCTTATGAACGGAACACAAACTAAACAAGTTTTACCATGTTCCTCCCTGGGCCTGCTTGTTAAGAAAACAAAGTTAAGGGAAGGAAAAAAAAACACAAAAAACAAAACAAAGCTTATGAGAAGTGTACAAGCAGTTGAAAAAGAGCCCGCGGCTATTGCACAGCCAGAGAGAGAGAGAGAGAGAGAGAGAGAGAAGAGAGGAGAGAGAGAGCGAAAGAGAGAGAGAGAGAGAGAGAGAGAGAGAGAGAGAGAGAGAGAGAGAGAGAGAGAGAGAGAGAGAGAGAGAGAGAGAGAGAAGGGGAGAGAGTGTGTGTGTGTATGTCTCCCTCGTAAACAAGTGCGTGCCGGTGTCGTTCAGACTGGATTTCATTTTTGCAATCAGGAGGAGAAATCGAGGTCTGCTTCAGATTCCGAAAGTAAGCCACACAAAAACAAACTTGTGCACGGAGATTGCGGCTCCAGTGGAAGGTCACCTGGAGGTGGAGGGGGGAGCACTTTGCAAAGCCCCCGGCCTCCTTTTTCCATCAGCCGCTCCTCCAGACACCCACTCGGGTTGCTAGGGAGCACAATGTGTGATGATAGTCTGGGAACACCCTGACCCAGGGCCACACACAAACACAGGCACACACACACACAGGCCCACCCACACCAACACACACACAGAGGCACAGGCACAAGCACACACAGAATCAGGCACACACACACACACACAAGCTAAGCCATTAGCCTTCATACTGAAACTCGGGAAGAAAAAAACACCAACAATTTTTGCAGTGTCACGCTCAGAAGAAGCACAATCACAGAACCTGCTTGGTGAGCATGTCATAGCATCCACATGAGTCACTAAGTGGGCTCACGGCGTGCGTCATCGCAGTCCGTTAAAACCCCTGGTTAACTGGGGACACGTGAAGAGCACAATAACAATAATACCAAGATTAGTCCAAGATTGTACGTGTGCAACACTGGCACTATTAGCATGAGCTAGTGGACATGGCCGACACTACTGACTCCAAAATCATACTGGTTGATATGCACAACATTAGCATTATTAGGCGAAGCCACACCATCGCTGTTCTGGCACATTTCCCTGACTTTTTTCGTTGAGCCTGACTGCCACGGGCCAGGCATGAATCACTCACACTCACACACACACACACACACACACACACAGAGAGAGAGTTGACCCTTAGACTCCTGGGAGCCTGGTGTCTTGTGAGTGGTCACATGATACATGCAGGGCTTTTTGTCATCCAGAATGGACAGCAATGTCACCATCGAAACTGTGCCCGTCCGAAGGCAACACAGGCTCATTGACAATAACCAGTGTGTGTGTGTGTGTGTGTCCTTGTGTGGTTTCGCTGTGTGTGTGTGTGTGTGTGTGGTATTCACGTGGGTATTCCGCTCTTTACGAGTGTGTGTTTCTATGTGTGCGTGCGTGTGTCTTTGTTTGCGGGTGTCATCATGATACATCAGAGAGGCACGCGTGCACGAGACTGTTCTCTTGGGGGCAAAACAAGGTTATAATACCAGACCACGCTGCGTGCAGGAAAGCACCCAGTTTACAACACCCGACAGGCGTGGGTAGGACGAATGGTTGCTCTGTAAAACTCGGGAATAGGGAAAAAAAAAACACCAACAATTTTTGCAGTGTCACGCTCAGAAGAGCACAATCCCAGAACCTGCTTTGGTGAGCATGTCATAGCATCCACATGAGTCACTAAGTGGGCTCACGGCGTGCGTCATCGCAGTCCGTTAAAACCCCTGGTTAACTGGGGACACGTGAAGAGCACATAACATAATACCAAGATGTAGTCCAAGTTGTAATGTGTGCACACTGGCTCTATTAGCATGAGCTAGTGGACATGGCCGACACTAGTGACTCCCAAATCATACTGGTTGATATGCACACACATTAGCATTATTAGGCGAAGCCACACCATCGCTGTTCTGGCACATTTCCTGACTTTTTCGTTGAGCCTGACTGCCACGGGCCCAGGCTCATCACATCACTACACACACACACACACACACAACACACACCAGAGAGGAGGAGTGACCACTTAGACTCCTGGAGGGCCTTGGGTCTTGTGGAGTTGGTCACATATACATGCAGGGCGTTTTGTCATCCAGAATGGACAGCAATGTCACCATCGAAACTGTGCCCTGTCGAAGGGCAATCACAGGCTCATTACAATTAACCAGTTGTTGTGTGTGGTGTGTGTGTCCGTGTGTGGTTTCGCTGTGTGTGTGTTGTGTGTGGTGGTGTGTGTGTGTGGTGTGTGGGTATTCACGTGGGTATTCCGCTCTTTACGAGTGTGTGTTTCTATGTGTGCGTGCGTGTGTCTTTGTTTGCGGGTGTCATCATGATACATCAGAGAGGCACGCGTGCACGAGACCTGCTCTCTTGGGGGCAAAACAAGGTTATAATACCAGACCACGCTGCGTGCAGGAAAGCACCCAGTTTACAACACCCGACAGGCGTGGGTAGGACTAATGGTTGCTCTGTAAAAGGATCATTTTCTTTTCTTTTGGCCGATCCACGGCCATTTTGAAGCCATTCTAAGACAGTGGGCGGGATAGTGGACGAGGAGCAAGTCAACACGTTGACTTGCTCCTCCCCCCTCCCCTCCCACCCCTCTCCTTTATAGCACATGTACACTCTCTATTGTGTGGCGCACCGTTGGACGGACCCGCCCCTCTCCTCGTCTCATCCTCCCGGGCCCCTGGCCTCCTCCGTGGCCCTCGCGGAGACCCTGCCTGCCCCGACGATACCGGGGGAGATGGTTATGATGGGAGACAGAGGGGGGTGGGGAGAACAGGGGGAGGGGGGGGTTCTGCTTCAACAGATCGTGAGCTCAATCTGTTGTACACCAGGAGAGCGAGCCGTCACACTGAAGAGTTGTGTGTTGTGAGACACAAGGAAAAAATCACAGAGCAGCAACAGAGGGAGTGGTGGGGGGTAGGGATGGGGGGTGGGGGAGCCATTAAAACAGTCCAACAAGAAAGAAGTATAGACTTTAAAGAGAGATCTATGGGGAAGGGAGGAGAAGGAGGGACGGAGCGCAGCAGATTTGTGTTCCGCTGCTGAATTATTGATGCCAGCCACAGTTCTGAGGATGGAGAGAGAGAGAGAGAGAGAGACAGAGACACAGACAGAGACACAGACAGAGACACAGACAGACAGACAGAGATTTCAGGGTGCGATTTGCCCATGACACACACACAGCTGTCAGAACACACACAGGGTAAAGATGTTTTCACCACACGCAGCAGAAGTGTGTACACCTACGCATGCTGTATACCGGTAGCACCGATCCGTCCCCTTCCTCCCATGTTTTCACAGCTCCCCAGAGTGAGGGGGTGGGGGGGTGGTTTACGTTACCAGCAGCAGAGGGACTAGCCTAGAGGTCAGAGGTGAGATTAGACCAGAGAGAGAGAGAGGGAGAGAGAGACATGTGGCTCACACCTGTCTGGGCAGACAGCTTTCCCTTATATCATCTCAACCGATATACACCAAAGGGGGTGGGGATGGAGAAAGAGAGAGAGACGGTGATTAGCACCGTTGTTGTTTTGATTCTGGTATCTGAGGGACTACAGAGAGATTCCCTCGCTTTCATCCCTCTCTCCTGCTCCGTCTCCCTCTCCCCTTCCCCACCGCACGGATCCCCGTCTTATACCGCTGACGAGGCCTGTTTGATGTAGCAGAGGCCTGCTGTTCTGCCTCTCTCTCTCTCTCTCTCTCTCTCTCTCTCTCCGGTCAAACACACACACGCGCACGCACGCACGCACACACACAGAAAATCAGGCAACATTCTCCCACTTGCATCGAATACCAGCCGAATAATTCATGAATATGAAATGGCCCCGATGCCAATCGAAAGCTCCGCCGAGGCCGGAGTGTGTGTGTGTGTGGTGTGTGGTGAGATGTGCTGTGTCTGTGTAGTGTGTGTGTGTGTGTGTGTGTGTGTGTGTGTGTGTGTTGATGTCTGTATGTGTGTGTGTGTCATGTGTCTGTGTGCGTGTGTGTGCGTGTGTGTGTTGTGACAGGTGTGCTGCGTGTATGGTGGGAAAATGAATGATTGTTCTGTGT
>PIJE02001065.1:11365-28509 GCA_002895965.2 Coryphaenoides rupestris | reverse complement strand
TAATAATAATAATAATAATAATAATATTATCGTGTTACCTGAACTGATCGCATTTTTCCCCCTGTTACTAACGCAACATAATGAAAATGTATTGTAGGCCTCCTCAAAACTGGGAAATTCAGCTATACGTGCCAAAAGCCATTTTGCACTATTTTTACCAACACCTGGCTGAGGCGAGCACAGTGGACCAGCGTGTGTGCGAGGCTGACTCTGTAGAGCAGGAGCAGGAGCAGGAACGCTGCTGCAGACCAGATGGTTATGATGCTGATTGCTGAAACACACCGTGGGAATGAGCTTCATTATTTGAGTGATGTGGTTTTGGAGAAAGCCCATTTTGGGCAGTGGAATAATAATAATAATAATAATAATCGTGTACCTGACTGATCGCATTTTTCCCTGTATTGTAGGCCTCTCAAAACTGGATCAGCTATACGTGCAAAGCATTTTGCACATTTATCTGCCCCTGCAGCGACGACACACACGATCAACAAAGAGACACGAGTGTTGAATTGTGCTTTTATATGCATGTGTGTATGTATTTAGTTTAAAGTGCAGTCTTTACGAGGCCCATGTGAAGGCTGTCCGTGTGTGTCTGTGTGTGGCGGCAGACGCTTACAGTGACACACGTGTATACACTGTGTTCCAAGTCATTCAAAGTCAGTTTCATTGCCACCGCCACGACTTTATGCTGAAAATAATACTATTCTGTATATTCACTGTGGCATCTCACTAAACAATTAGCACACACACACACACACACACACACACACTGGACACATGTACAGCGAGTTCAACGATCGCAGCAGTATAACATAGTGGGGGGGACCACATTGTGTTTGCACTGCATTTATTCGGATCAGAGTCTGACTATTGACACTATGAGGGGGTTCAGCGTAAAAAGAAAATTAGAAAAAGAAGCAAAAAAAAAAATGAAGAAAAAAAAAAAGTTTACCTTTAACTTGAGTTTCATATTCGGCCACGATCTCCTTGTCCTTTCGGAATTTCGCCGGAGACGTCATGGTTTTGAGTTGTTCGTCTGTGTAGATCACAAACGAGGCGACTCGATTGCCTGCGCAGTTAAGTGCAACGTTGTGTTGTATTGTATTGTCAATCGTCCACAAATGCCACGAGAAAACGTGTTAGTGGGGTCGAAAAAAACACGCTCGGAAACGACTAGTTTACAGCCAGTAAGGTGTGTGTGTGTGTGTGTCGGTCTTCACTCGGGGCGCATTGTGAGTTTGGCGCTGCTGCTGCTGGTGCTGCTGCTGCTGTCCTCCCATTCGTGTGATTCCTAAAAAAAAGCAAAAACCGGTTACCGCGCAAATAAAGTAAGGAGGGGAAGCTCAAGCCAACCGAACACAGAAAGCTGTAACTGTGACTAACTTCTTCGACACGGCCCACTGCGTCCTACTTGTGAGTCGTCGAGATTCAAAGTTTGGCGGTGGTGGTCCTCTCCCTCCTCGCCCTGGCCGTCCGAGCGACCCCGCGAGTAGTCCGTGTGTGTGTGTGTGTGTGGTGTCTGTGTGGTGGTGCTGGTGCTGTGGTGGTCCTCCTCCTCCTCCTCCTCCTCCCGGGTCCTCACTGCGCAGGACGGGCAGGCAAGCAGGCAGGCAGGCAGACAGACAGACAGACAGGCGGCGGAGAGAGAAAGAGAGATAGAGAGCCAGCATCCAGCATCGTGTGTTGTTGTTGTTGTTGTTGTTGTTGGATAGAAAAGTGGCAGTCGATTATTGTCCAGGCACAATCTATCTATACAGGCATACTACAAATGAAGCGGCACCCGTTTTTGAACGACAAAATAACCAACTTTTTTGGGGGGGCCAACATGGCACACTACCACAGACTGTAAAATATAGCGCACTACATGCACCTATTGGAAGAAAAAATGACACCTGGTATTAGCATTTAGAATATAATATATACGATAGAGGATGTCTATGGTGGCATTTTTGGGAGACACTCCCCGCAGATGCGATTGAGCATTTTGAATTTGAAGACGTCGTTATAAAACACAGGCCTCTTTTGTTTTGGAAAGTACCAGGCGGCCTAATGTATACCTATTAGATGTATACACAATAGACAACCACCATGCCAAGACTCCCTTGCGTTATATTTTATTTTATTGTACTTTTATTATTTTATTTTGTGTAATCATCATCTCAATAATCATCTCAATCTGCGTGTGCACTGCAGTAGTAGTATTGCATGAGTCAACGTCAACACGAGGTCTTCCTCGACTTTCTCAAACACATTAAAATGTGTTTCCAGGGGGAAAGAGAAAATATGAACGCTACGTCACACAACGCTGTCCAATAGCGTGACACGTTGGTCGCAGCGCGTCCAATCAGCGCTCGTCGCGAGGCCGTTTAAAGAATGTTTCGGGAAGTGTTGTCAAAAACCAGGAAGTGATAAACAACAAAGCTGTCAGCTAGCCGTATAGCTGCGAGCTACGTTCTGTCTGGACGAAAACCAACGATGCCGAACGAGGGCTGCACGCTAAACGCTCATTGATATGCGTTGTTGGAGACGCCACCGCTGAATTCATTACAGCCGCATTTTGAACGCGGGCTCGGTCGTTGTATTCAGCAGTTAACAGCTCTGTGTGGCGTCGCAAGCGAGCTAACCAACACAAGGACACACACGTCGACGGCTTACACGTAAACGCTGCCTGGTGGTGGTGGTGGTGGGGGGGGGACCTCACATACGCTCCGATTCATGAGCGACGCTATCTCAGTACATTTAGTTGATTACTGGTTGAGCGATCGAAGCAACACATCAAACACCCAGGCGTTGGGAAAAGGGTTGAGGTTGGTGAGCTGCCGGGTTCGTCGTCGAGCGCCATGTCAACGTCCAACGCTAATTTCAAAAACAAATGTGTCACGCAAGTGAACTGCGTGTTCTGTGGCAGTCTGCTCTGCACCCGCGGTATGAAGGCGGTGCTCCTCGCCGATGCAGAGATCGAGCTGTTTTCCACCGATATACCTCCCAACAGGTAAGCGCCGAGCCCACCTTGGCTGTTCAATCATCACCGTTGTCCGTCGTCTGGGTCTGTTATTGGTGTAAAAACTGGTGTGATCGATCTGTTAACATGCATCCGTGTAGCCTACTCTTGTGTATCCGTTCTATCGACACTTTTGTCATCAAACGCTGGTATGTAAGAACACCTAAGCTTAGTTTCTTAAGCCGTGCATTGTTCATTCAGTGTATGTTGTCACACGCCCCCCTCCAGGACTGTCGACTTTGTGGCCAGCTGCTATTCCACCGAAAGCTGCAAGTGCAAGCTGAGAGACATCGCCTGTCTTAAATGGTAAGCAGTAGTTATGGAGTAAACATAAGCGCTGTGGTTTGTTTTGATTCCAACACTGGCCAATGCATGGAACACCTGCAGCATGTATATAGCCCACATCTGGCCTATACATCTGTATGAGCAATACAGATGAAGAATCTCGACATATTTATTTTTTATTTGAGTGCATGATGGGCCTACACAAATCCTTTGCAACGTGAATACATTAAATGTGACATATCGGCTCCAGTCGGCTTTTTCCAAACTGCTTTGTACACCGTGGCCTTTGTTGCATGCTAAAAACATCAGTGTCATAATAGACGGTAACCGGTGGAGTTAGCAGTTTTCACAGGTGCCCTTTATAAAACGCTGACGCATGTTTGTCCCTTTTGTCTCTCTGTCTCACTGTCCCCCCCAGCGGCAACGTTGTGGGCTACCATGTTGTGGCCCCCTGTAAACCATGCCTCCTGTCCTGTAACAATGGCCACTTCTGGATGTTCAACAGCGACGCTGTGTCCACCCTCAACAGACTGGATGCTACAGGCCAGTGGAAAGCCTCTTTGTTTGAAAAAAACGTGGGTATCGTCGAACTTCAATTCAAATACTGACATCCATCTCTCTCCCCCCACCCCCCCCTCCCCTCAAACTATAACACTGCAGGCCTGAATCTGCTGTTGTGGGGAGACCTACCCGAGTTGGAGGACAGTGAGGATGAAGACTCCGAGAGCCCCTCGGAGGAAGAGTGTATCAGGTAAAGGGGAAGACGGGAGAGCCAGAAGGAGGAGCCAGGTGACCGTTGTGGAGTGGTGGACCCTTCACTCACGAGGACAGTAGAATGAGAGGCCTTAACTTGTGACCATGCCTTCCCCCCACCCACCACCATCATCGTACACACACACACACACACACACACACACACACACACACACACACACACACACACACCACACACACACAGATTCCTCTACTCTTGTTTTGGTCTTGCTGTGGACTACACCATAAGACAATGCTGAAGAATGCCAACATGGTAAACAAACTGACTTGATGCGTCTGTGCTTTAGTGTTTGTGTCTGGTCAACGCACACACACACACTATTCATTTGATAACACTGAGCTGACTTGGGTTTGAGTTAACAAGCAGATATAGGTTTGGCTTGACAATGAATGCTGTTTTTTTTTTTGACACTGTTTACAATTGGTAGTTTTTTGGTAATTTTCTCCCCCGACATGACTGCAGCTGGTCATATTTTTCCCTCTCCGTTATAGAGTACAGTTTTAGAAATGTACTGTACATTCTGCTGCAAACGACATACTCCTGTTGACAGGTATGTTTTTAAGTCTTATAATTCCAAATGTGCGCTAACTTAAAAGTCAATTGCTATTTAAATATTGTGTGAGGGGCAACGGCACAAATTAATACACTGGCCACTCGCTCTCTGTCCACCCCCCCTGCATATTTAACACAATACTTCGCTGGCTGAGGTTCCATCAACTATGCATTTTCTCATCCGCAAAATTAGTGTCTGTTACTATATGTGCTTGACACCTGGATACATGACTGTGGGCGGTTTTGATACTAATAATATATTAACAGGTTTGTATGTGGTGTGCTTGCACTAAGGCTCGTTTCCTGTCTCGTTACCAGTAACCCGTTCAGTAAACTCTTGAATTTTTCCCCCCGTTTCACGGTGTTGGAGTACAGTACAGCTAAAATTAAAAAATTGTGACAGTGCAACATTGGAAAATGGCAAAAAAAAAGTGTGTTTCAGCCCGACGGCCGAAATATTTCCTAACAGCCCGACTGTAGCACTGAAGGACTATACAAAAAATCTTCAATGAAGCACATCAAGTCGCCGTGACAACCTGTCATCTTTGTACCTCTTCTGGTTTGCTTTTTCTAAAGGGTTTTCTTTCCCTAAACCCCACTGGGTACCACACCTACAGACTGGGTTAAAATATAGTCGGTGTTAACCTCCCCCTTTGTATCCCGTTGATGTTGCTGATGGTGTAGCTACTTGTGATGGTAAGGACAGCATCTAGTATTTGGAGGTGGGGGACGAGGTGTGGGTGTGTTTGACAACCCTTCAGATTTGCAGGGAGCAATGTCAACACAGAAGTCGATGTTAAGCCTCCTTCCTCTGACACGGAAGGTCAGAGGAACAGGCCTTTATGATTTTTATTTTTTATTTTTTATTTTTTATTTTTTTATTTTTTTCTCGCTGGCTCCTGCCAATAATGTTCATGGCGACTTCAACATACAAAGACACTCTTGTAGGATCACGTATTTATATTGAAGCAAACGGGGAACTCTCATCCCCGCAGAGTCGGACCAGAGGTGTGGACAGGACTCACACATCACATTTCCACTTTTTGACGTCCTTTTATCTTGAACCCATCTTGGCAGTTGTATTATGTAATAAACCTATATTAATATATATATATTTAACATAGGAAGTACATCAAATGGGGTATTTTGTAAAGCCCACAAACCAAATATCTATCTTTAACCACTGCAAATTTGGTTTCTTTTCTCTTTTTTTAACAAAATGCATTGATTTGTATTGTGCGATAGTACTTATATTTCTATGCTCACTTAATAATCTGTGATCTTGTGCTTTGTATGTTAGAGATTGTATGAGTACAGGTTTACCTCACAATGGTATCACTCTTAAGCTTTTGCTGGCTAGCACAATAGTTGAAAGATAATCAAAAATAATAATATTTAAAAGGTGGTTTCAAACAATAGGATTAACATGCCCTGCTGAAATTTATATTTTGGAATTGCACTGAAACTGCATCAGTAGTTTGAAAAAAAAATGTTTTTTTTATGCTTGTTAAATTAATAAACGTATTTTTATTTCCGAAACAACTTGATGCTTGATTAACTAAAGCAGACGTTTCTAAATGATTGTTTAAATCTTTGATGCAATGACGTGTAATATAATGAAAGTTTCCACCACAATTTGCCATTATATTCCATAATAATCCATGCAATCATCAATCTCTACGATAAGATATTTATTTGTGATGGTTTGAGTCATTGGCAACTGCATCTTCATCAATCATTTAAGAAAGTATTGATTTGTAAGCTTCAGGAGGAACAATGCGGATTCCGTCCTGGCCGGGGTACGTGCCATTCCGTCCTTGTACGAACAAAGTGCGAGCTGCGTCTGTATTCTCGGCACAAAGTCAAGCACGTTCTCAGTGGGTGTTGGACTCCGCCAAGGTTGTCCCTTGTCACCGATTCTGTTCGTGATCTTCATGGACAGAATCTCAAGGCGCAGCCGAGGTGAGGAGAGTGTCCGGTTTGGGGACCTCAGAATTGCATCTGAGGTGGAGTGGAGTGTTCCCTCCAGGTTGGGAATGAGTTGCTGCCTCAAGCGAAGGAGTTCAAGTATCTCGGGGTCTTGTTCACGAGTGAGGGCAAAATGGAGCGGGAGATGGACAGACGGATTGGTGCAGCGTCTGCAGTAATGCGGGCGCTGTACCGGTCCGTTGTGGTGAAGAGGGAGCTGAGCCGGAAGGCGAAGCTTTCGATTTACTGGTCCATCTACGTTCCAACCCTCACCTATGGTCACGAGCTTTGGGTAGTGACCGAAAGAATGAGATCGCGGATACAAGCGGCCGAAATGAGTTTCCTCCGCAGGGTGGCTGGGCTCAGCCTTAGAGATAGGGTGAGGAGCTCAGACATCTGGAGGGAGCTCGGAGTAGAGCCGCTGCTCCTCCGCATCGAAAGGAGTCAGCTGAGGTGGTTCGGGCATCTGATTAGGATGCCCCCGGGCGCCTCCCTTTGGAGGTTTTCCGGGCACGTCCAACTGGGAGGAGACCCCGGGGCAGACCCAGAACCCGCTGGAGAGATTATATATCTCGTCTGGCCTGGGAACGCCTCGGGATCCCCCAGGAGGAACTAGAGAGTGTGGCTGGGGAGAAGGAAGCCTGGGGGGCCCTGCTTAGCCGACTGCCACCGCGACCCGACCCCGGATAAGCGGACGAGAATGGATGGATGGATGATTTGTAAGTGACTACAATATTATTATTCATATTTTATGCATGTACACACATCCATGTGTTTTGCTTTTGGGACAAAACATCCTGTGAAGCTTTGTGCGGCTGTAGTGATGTTGTGGTTGAATACCTCCTAAGTCTAAAGAACAGTCTGACATGCATAGAACCATTTAGGAAGCAGCAGCAGAAAGCAGCTGTCTGTAAACCCTGACATCTACATCCGCCCGACCAACACATACCGTCCCCTTTCACCTCACTTAACTTTATGGAACTTACAACATTTGGTAGACTTCCTCTAAGAAGGTATTTGATTTATGACATTTAAAGAAGTTAAAGCACGCAACTTTTATGAGCGCAAAGGTGTCCAAATATTCTTTCAAGTATTTAATTCACTTAAAATTCTGAATGCAAGAAAAAAAGACATTGAAATGCATTGCATTACATGCAGATACATGCTTTCCCACACCCTGTTTACTTGGAAAGGAATTCATAACTTAACACAAGTCTTGTGACCGGTAAGTCTATAGAACAAGTAAACCTTTTGGTGTAGAAAACAAACAGGAAGTAACCCTCCATTAACCGCCGCACCACTATGCAAATGACACTTGACAATAACGGCTCCACTAGGGTCATGACCTCAGGTATTCATCTAACAAACTAACTATGGTGACGTAACACCTGTATAACTCTTAAAGGGGGATGTGTGTGTGTGTGTGTGTGTGTGTGTGTGTGTGTGTGTGTGTGTGTGTGTGTGTGTGTGTGTGTGTGTGTGTGTGTGTTGCATTAAGAGACCCATGGATTTAAGGTGGGCAGGAAATGAGACAGACCGGTGTGTATAGAGGACTAATCTGGCAGGTGTGCGCTGTGTGTTTAGGGCCCGGTGCACGGGCGGCCAGGTGTGTGTGTGTGGGGAACCCGGCAGCTCTGTGCGCAGATGCAGTAGTGCTTGAGTGTTGTGTGTCAACAGGGAGCAGGTAGACAGAAGGAGACAGAGGCAGATGGCACTCTGACAGGGTACAGTTACCGTATGTTTAATGGGTTCAGTGGGTTCACTTTAGTGAATGTTGACACACACACACTGAACTGATATTGTTGTTTTTGGAATTGAAAGTTACTTTGATGTAGAAGTGGTATTTAATGAACTCAGATCTGTGTGACATCACAACTCCTCATGTCCTTCATGATCAAACAATAGAACAAATAAATCGTTGTTTTCTAACTCTGTGTTCTCAATGTGTCTGCGTATTTATTTCAAATCGTATTGTGTGGCGCCCTCTGCTGGATAAGGTGTGTAATCACAACGGTATTGTATGTAGACGCTGTAGAGAAGGCTTACTACGACCGTTCTTCTACATCCTTCTCTATTATAATGAAATTATTAGATATGAGATTATAATATCATCACATATCTATTTGGATAATGGTAAAAGCTATGAAAACATATCTTCTATTTATAGTATCATTTTCTTCATCGTTTACGCATCTGTAAATTCTCCCAAAAACAATGGAAACAATCATGTAACCATATCACTTGTCAATGATATGGTTTATTAATGGTTTAATGAAAATATATGCCCGAACTGTAATAGTATGTACTAAATACTAACATGGTATCAACCTCTAGACCAGGGCTTCTCAGCTTTTTGATCTGTGACCCCATTTTCTAGTCTTAATTTTTTTATGCATGCATAACAATAATAATAATTTTACTAAACAAATGTACTTCTGTCACACATTTGTTTTATTTAAAATGTCAGCCTCTGTGTCCCTGAGGGCCTCCAGAGCCCGCCTGGGACCACGCAACAATATACATTTAGTTAAAAACGTATTATATTACTTAATTTCATGTTCTAGCTATAGAACATGAACATATATATCACTGAAGGAAAGTATTTTGCCTGAATATCCAAAATTTGGTCGTACCAATTTTATAGCTTATATGGAGCTTTTAAAACTAAATATTAAAATGGTGAGGATGAAAATAACAACAGAAACGACAGGTACAACAGTATACATTGAAACATAATCATTTAAAAGCACACAATTTATCCACAGTGTGTTTAAAATGATGCAATGATGATGATAAAAGCAGATTGAAGATCATCTCTAAGCTCTATGTGTAGGTTTTATCATCTATATCAAGGACGTGAACGGAATCCACCGGGGGTTTGTTTTTAATGTACAGTAATTTAGTTTACTCGTTATTAGTTTCTCCATCTTTAATTATTTGAGTGTAATTGGCCTGGGGGTTGGTCTATTTTTGTATCAATGTAAATAGTAAATTGCCTCTTACATGGCTGTGAGATTGATTTGATCATTTAGTTTGTGCCGCGCTCATATTAGAGATGGCTGCTAAACCCTATTATTTGTTGCGACATTTTAATGTGTCAATGTAACAACAATGGACAGCAAAATAACTCATTGTGATTAAACATCATTTCAGAAGATAACACGTTTTCCGCAGATGACCGATAGATGGCGCTATGACACAAATCTAGTGAAGGCCTGTCACAAGGCCACGGACAGGTTTGTTGGAAATCAAGTGACAATAGAAACGTGTTTTGTGTTGACTCCATCATATCTGATGCGGGAAAGTAATTGAGAGATAACGGAGATAAATTATTCCAAAAGAAACACGCATTGGATTGACAACCGGTTGCTCACCATGTTGTACTCCTCCACTGCTCTGTAATAATAATAATTATTATAACTAATACAAGGCTCAAGACTTCTGCTGCTACAGCCTCATACTCTGCGTATATCATACCCACTAGTATTAGTAATAATAGACATCCGATAGGTCTACGAGGCGTCCTACTACTACTACTACTACTACTACTACTAGCCTACTACTATAATAATAATAATAATAATAATAATAATAATAGGCTAATAATAATGACATATAATACAACAATACTAATAACAATAGCATAATAACAACACAGACCGATATTATTATTAGTATTATTATTTGGCCTATTATTATTATTATTATTATTATTATTATTATCAGTTCTCTTTATTATGTTTAAACCTAATAATAACAACATTTAAAGGCACTTTCAAACGTTCAAAAAACAACTTTGAATTGTTGTTATAATCAGCAGATGAAGATGGTGCTTTTTAACAATTATTTTAGTCCCGTTGCCTAAATGTTTTTCCTTTTTGCCATTTTTAGATGTATCCTCGACCTACAATTAGGTCGACTACGAGTGGGCTACGAGGCCTACTTAACCACCAATCCTAATAACACATAAGAATCACCATCATCCTCAACATTATTATTATTACTTTTAAATACCCTTGAGCTGCCTCTCACGGACTGTCTCTGTTTCCAACTCCATTAAGTCTTATTTTAATGGAGTCAGTGACGTCAAAATAAAGGTCACATTGATTATCGCGCGGCGAGCGACTATTTTGAATCAAATCTAGATGGATTCATAAAACCTCTGTACTTTTTTGATGGCCATCTACAAGAATCCCTCCCCAATTAATAGACTGTATAATGTCCATCTTTGGATGGGAATAATCAAAGAACATGAATTTATTTCAAATGTTGGCTGCATGGCCAAATTGTGAGCTGAATAGAAATGTATTCCCTCTCGATCATGATGAACATTGTGTTTTTTTGGTGACATTGCTGAAGCGTTTGTTAAACGTAATCAGAATAACGATGAAAGGCGCGGGTGTGGTGCCGGCAGCAGGGATCGGGGGTTTTAAACACATTCTAAACTCGTTAATTTGCTTTGACGACGCGATCATTTGAACACGAATAACAAAAAGCGAACCCGTTTAACCGCGGACGGTCTCGACCGGAGGAAGACTGCTGTCAGCGGAGAGGAGTCCGGCTCCCGGCTGCAGGTGAAACGAGCAACAGTGCCGCTGCTGCAGCTTTTAACAGGACGCCTATAGCTGCCTGCCTATAGGCCATGCCTGCTATGCACGCATGGCCCACCACCACCACCCACCCACCAGCCAAGTGCCACCACCCACCAACCACCAACCACCAGCACCAGCACCACCACCACCGATCCCCCTCCTTAAGGACGCCTGCCAAGGGCTTGCGAGATAACACGGAGAGGAACACTTCAAACACGCCGTACTTATTGTCTTCTACTCTTCCGGGCCCAAGCTGATTACTGTTCGGGATTAAAAAAAAAAAAGTTGTTTCCATACACCAACGACCGACGGATCAGAGGGGGTTGAGAGAGCACCCCCCCACCCCCACTTCCTTTTTTTGTACAGCCAAACAGCAGTCATCATCATCATCGTCATCATCATCATCATCGTCAAACGTGTTTATCGTCAGCACGACGTCTGGCGGAGGCTCGAACACACGAACGACAGTAGATCGGCGATGCACCTGGGCAACAGAGAGGAGAGGGAGAAGAATGAGAAGAGAGGGGCTGTCTGCATCTGTAGCCCTGGACCCCCACGGCAATCCCCCCCCCCCCGCCGGTCTGGCACAGCCTGCGAACCTCCTCCGTACCAGCCCTCCCGGCATCATGGCTTTTAAGATGAACCCACGGCGACCCGGGGTGCATGGGCGGTCCTAGGGGGGGCAGGGGGGGGGGCAACAGGGGGCCAGTGACCCTGTAACACTGAGCTTGGATGAAGAGTCTGCAATAATGAAGTCTCTATGCTTATGTTGTTGGTTTTTATGAGCAACTTCTGGAACGAGAATTTCCTACCGCCGGATTAATAAAGTTCTATGTTATCTTATTTTATCTTATAATGATGCAATTGTTGATTTCTTGCTAAGCTGACAGGAATGTGTTTTATTTTGTTTTCATTATTGTAATTTAATTACAATAGTTACTGGAACAAATACTATCATGGTATTTTATGTTGTTTTGAAAGCTTGAACACTGTATTTGTCTCTTTTGTCCCAGGTCGAATGTGACCCCAGTAACATGGGTCTCTAGAACCTCCACTGACCGGGTGCCCTAGATTTTTCAAAGGTAGCAGAGAAATGTTTTTTTTTACCAATATTGTTCATAAAACCACCGCTTTCATGCAAATGTAGCATCATTACCTCTGTCATGAGGTGGCCCTGGACGTGAAACCAATTAGCCACACATGCAATGCAATTAAATGCCATAAAACATCCTTAGCGTGTTCAACTAAAATTACGCAAAAGCAATAACAATTATCAATTTTGCACAGTGTTGCAGTGTTTATTTAACTATTTGCATAACTCGATCATTATAGAAATACATCTGAGGACACACGCACGTGCGTGCACACACACACAACACACACACACATACAGACACATGTGCGTCCCTGTATTTGTGTGTGTGTGTGTGTGTGTGTGTGGTGTGTGTGTGCTCTCTTTCAACCTTCTCTTTTCATGTACAGTAGTTTTTTTGTAATTTGTCCTTGCATTGGCCTGGCCCTCTTTATGTGCATATTTCGTATTACCTGTGGTATCTGCCTCAGCCCGTTTCATGATTTGTATATCTGTCTCTCCGCTCCCTGTCTCATTTCCTCTCGCTTGGAACTGTTTTGGCACTTTGTGTGAGTCTCTCCTGATCTCTCAGCCAAGCCTGAAGTTCTCGCACTCAGAGGGATGTATGGACATGGACTTACACCATAGCTCATTGATCTGACCTGCTCCAGCTGTGGAGATGCATGCATGCTGCATCAGGGTGTGTGTGTGTTGTGTGGTGTGTGTGTGTGTGTGTGGTGTTGTGTGTGTGTGGTGGTGTGTGTGTGTGTTGTGTGTGTGTGGGCGGGCGTTGGCTGCGTGATTGCGTGGATGCACATGTCACGCGTTAGTCATCAGGCTGGTATTCACTAAAATATTACTAATGCAACCATATTTGCCCATTTCACAGTATCTCCTATACATTTAGTGCACTTTTTGTATTTTTGCATCGTTTATGTTTTGATTTGCCATAAAAGGCGGATTGCATATGTCTATTAATGACACACAAGGACAAACAACACAACACACACACAGCACACACACACACACACACAATTAAAGGGTCTTCATCATCTGTTCCCGCCAGCTTCTCTTATGGGGCGGGCCCAGCCCCTATGGCTGTAGCCACCTGCAAAGCTTACAACTTAGTTCCTGCTAAGGAGTTAAGACTGTGCTCATTCAGCCTGTTGTGTTTGTGTGCCTGTGTGTGTGTGTCGCTGTGTGATGTGTGTGTGTGTGTGTGTGTGTATATGGTGCCTGAGTGTGTGTTGTGTGTGTCGGGGGAGGGGTGTTAGAGAGTCTGCGTAGAAAACCTTTAATCCGGGTGCTGGGTCAGGCCCAAACCCGGCTTTGACGTCACCATGATTGGAACAGAACAAAACACGAGGGCCCCTTGCGTAAGCCGCCCCACTGCTCTCTCTCTCCTCTCTCTCTCTCTCCCTCTCTCTCTCTCCTCTCTCTCTCTCTCTGTCTCTGTCTCTGTCTCTGTCTCTGTCTCTCTCTCTCTCTCTCTCTCTCACTCTCTCACACACACACAGACACACACACAGACACACACACACACACACACACACACACACACACACACACACACACACACACACACACACACACACACACACACACACACACACACACAACCACCACACACACACACACACACACACACACATTTACAAACAAGGCTGGCCTCTAAGCTCCCAGCTTGGGCCCCTATACTCCCAACAGGGGAGGGCATTCCTCAGCAAATGCATGTGCATGTGCACCCGCAAACATAAATACAAACACACACACACACACATGCACACATGCACACATACACATACACGCACACACACGCACACACATACACACACACACACACACACACACTGGACACTAAGTTCTGCAGGTGCCCTCCTGCCTCTGTCTCTTTCTACTCTGCGCTACAAATCTTGACACGTCTGTTACAAAGCAGTGCGGATGACAACTTTAGAACTCTATAGCGGGAACATTGGTGGCTACCTTTTGATCTGATCTGATTAATGAAGACATTTGGTAAGAGACAGATGGAGCTTATGGAGACAAGAAGTGGATTTAAAATCATCAACATAATCCTCATCATAATCAACATTTGTCAGTATATTCTGTTATACACAATATACACACGACAGTGAGTATCCAGAGGGATGCCTTCGTGTCTCCAGGTTTATGTAGGTGTCATTCACAGGGGAGGCCAGCAGGTGGCGCGGACGTGGACGAGTGTCCTCAGTGTTCTCCAGTGTTGGAGGGACCAGTCCAGATCCACCTTTGACCCGACACGAGTGCTGCTGCCCTCTGACGGCTTTGCTAGGAAGGCCCGCCTCCTGGGCAGGAATACACCGCCCAGGAGGCACACACACACACACACACACACACACACACACACACACACACACACACACACACTCTTGCGGGTGATCGCATCTTTAGTCATCTTCAGTTCTCGGCACAACTCGGCACGCTTCACCCGGGGTCGTGGAAACGCAAAGTCAACGCGGCCAAAAAAAAGTGCCAATGGAAAAGCCATCTTCTCCCGCTGGAAGGAAGTTCAAATTCGTCATGCGTGTTGTTTAGTTTAGTTTGGACAAATCATTGGATTTTCCAAGTGGAGGTGAGAGTCCGACGGCTGCCACAGGTCATTGCTCCAGGCGCGGAGCCAAACACACATTCTGACGAGTTGAACTGAAACGGTTATACACACAACGTGACTTGGAGGGGATGTTATCCTTGTACTGTAAGTAATTTTAAAGAATAGAAAATAAACGCTCATTCTTGCCAGCTCATCATGCCACACACACACACACACACACACACACACACACACACACACACACACACACATGGTTGGTGTCCTCCCGCCCCTCCCCCCCCTCCCCATCCCTTTCTCCTAGACGAAAAACACTCCTGGATTTCCTCTTTTAAATCACAGGGCTCTTTATTTCCCGCCCGCCGGAATGCCGCGCACATCCGCGCGCAAGAAGAATTCCGAGCCGAGCAGTTTGCCGGCTCCGGCTGTGGTCCAAAGCCGTTCGCGGGGCTTCCAACGCAAATGTTTTTATTGACGGGGGAAAGTAGCCCATTCGACAGCACCGATTGGCTGTAATTGGTTGGCAAGTCAACGGTGTGTTTGAAATACCCTTTGTGGAGTGGCAGCATTTAAAAGGGAATGTCCACGCACAAACACACACACACACACACACACACACACACACACACACACACACCACCACCACACACGTGCACAGGCACACTTCCCCCTCGCCCTCTCTCTGCACGTGCACGCTGTCTCTCTCTGTCTCTCTCTCCCTCTCTCTCCCTCTCTCTATCTCTCTCTCTCTCTCGCTCTTGCTCATGCATACACACACACACACGCACACACACACACACACACACGCAGTGCAGTTCCCCTTGCCGTGGTGGTTCCCGCTAAGAGAAGCCAGATGGACCACGGGGAAGCAATCAGTCCTCTATTTGTCTTGGTGCTGATCAGGTTAGTAAAGGCTTCTCGGGGGCTGGCCAAGGGGAGGGGGCGGCACTCCAGCGATTTGTACCTGGTGCTGGAGGCCCAACGAATGACCACCACCTCCACCACCACCACCACCTCCTTGTGTCCATCCCACCTCCCCCGCCCACACACCCCCACCCCCCACCCCACAGACAGCTCTTGTCAGTAGTCGAGGGGCTTTATAGTGCCGAGTGCTGACGAACATGTGCTGGCTGTGTGGTGCTGGTGGTGCTGGTATATGGACCTTGCTGGAAGCCGCTGCCCCCCCCCACCCCCGCCCCCTTTTTTTGGGGGGTGGGGTTTCATGAAGGCCAAGTCCAAGTTCCAGGTTGAACCCGTGCACCGCCCGCCTCGCCCGTGAAAAGATGGAGGAGCTAAGTAGCAGAGTGGGCTGGTGGTGTCGTGGATGAATGAGGGGTGGGGGTGGTGGTGGTGGGTGGTGGGGCGGGGCACAGCGGTGGAGCTGGTAGCTAACATCTTTCGTCTGTTGATATGGACACCGCCGTTAATGGATAGTTTCGGTGGACAGGAGGTGTGGAGGCATTTGTGGGTGTCTGTGTCGAGTGCATTCCACGAGCTGAATACACAGATGGTTTGATTTAGCCCGGTGAAATGAACACCAGACACCGGCCAGTGACAGTGAGTGAGAGACCCGAAGATGCACACACACACACACACACACACACACACACACACACACACACACACATGCACACACGCAGGCACGTACAATCACACGCACACGTGCATCTGCACGCATGCACGCACATGTACGTGCACATTTTCACGAGACACATGCACACACATCAATATACCGACAGACACACACACGCACACACACACACACACACACACACACACAGGCATAATGCATGGACACATGAACACACAGACAGAAATCAGGGGGTGACGGAATAGCGGTGGAATGTACTCAAGGACTGGAGAAGTGAACTATTAGGTAGCCTCTGAAGCCGGGGGCTGCAGGAGCACCCCAAGTGCTGCTCAGTTCTACCCCCACCCCCACCCCCACCCCCCACACCCCCCACACACACACACACACACACACACCCCCACCTCCCCCTTTGTGTCCCGTCTATAGCCCCTCAGCAGAGCCACTTCCTGGCAGGACCGCGTACACGGCGGGGTCAAGGATGCCCTCTCGAAACCCCCCCCCCCCTTTAAAGGCGATCGAGGAAGGACGGAGGGGGGAGGGGGAAGAGAGAGGGGGGGGAGGAGTGGGTGAGGGAGAGAGAGAGAGAGAGAGAGAGGGTGAGGAAGAGAGAGAAGAGGGGGGGGGGGGGGGGGAGAAAGAGGAGAGAGGGAGAGAAAGAGGGAGAGAGGAAGAGGCGGGGAAGGGGAAAGAGAAGAACGAGCTCTACTCTTATTTTCTTTTT
>PIJE02001064.1:164289-177442 GCA_002895965.2 Coryphaenoides rupestris | reverse complement strand
CCTTCAGGCCCACCGTCCTCTCCAGCTGCCGGACCTGCGACATGAACACAATATGAGACGATATTAAAGGTGCTATAGGTTAACACGTTTAAAATGGGTACTGCGGTCCAAATTCACAATATTGGAGAGGGTTGTCTCTGCCCACCCGCTCCTCCTTCTTATATGAGACGAGTGCATGGCTGTGATGATAATATATGTGTCCCTATTGCTATAAGAACATAATTTGCCTCCGTCACCTTATTGCTCAGGGCCTCGATCTTGTCCTGGTCCAGCCGGTGTTGCCGGTTGCTGGCCTCCATGGTGGTGGCGAACCGCTCCACCTCCCGGTTCAGGACGCACACCACGTTCTCGAAGGTGCCGGCCTTCACCTCCAGGTCCACGCACCGGCGGCCCAGCTCCGCCACCTTGGTCTTCTCGCTGTGCAGCTGGAGCTCCAAGGCCGCGCCCACGGAGCTGGGCAGCGGGGTGAAGGAGGTGGACACGGAGAGGGTGGGCACAAGGGTGGAGGTGGAGGTGGAGGCGGAGGCAGAGGACGAGGAGGAGGAGGAGGAGGGGTGAGGTGGTGGTGGCGGCAGCAGAGCGGTGGAGGAGGACGCCAGAGCACCGGAGCTGCAGGCGGATGAGGTGGTGGCGGCGGCGGAGGTGGAGGCGGAGGAGGAGGACGAGGACGACGAGGCAGCCCCCTGCACGGGAGGCCCAGAGGAGGTGGTGCTGAGCAGGGAGACTCTGGCCTCCAGCTCCCTGAGGGACTGGTGGAGCTCCAGCAGCTTGTGTCCGGCCAGCTCCAGGCCCTGCGGCTGGAGGCCCTCCATGCTCACTTTCATGCCCATGATGTAATGCAGCAGCAGGTTGAGGTGCTCGTAGGCACAGGCGCGCTCGTGCTCGTGGATCTTCTCCTTCTCCACCTGCATCGCCAGGACAACAGGACAACAACACCCAACGCACCATGTGACCCAGGAAAGGTGGAATGTGACGCAAAAATGTAATGCGAAAGCAGATGCATGTATTCGAGCGCCAGTGGCTGAGGAGACTGCACAGTGGTCTGGCAACCGGCTAAAGCACACAAAAAAATGCCATATATTTGCCATATGTATTTGTATCTATAATCTAGTGAACGATAGATTCTGAAATACTTACCGACATATCACAGCCCACGACGTGAAATCGACATGGAGTCCTGAACTTGCTGCAGAACTTAATGTGGTCAACGTACTACGGAAACAGAAAATGAAAGAGCAGAGATAAGAATTATGAAGAAATATGACGCCATGTTACAGTTAGACCATGGACCCTTGTTTCTGCCCATTATTAAAGGTGCAGTAAGTCATCGCGAAGCAAAGAAATAAACCAATTCATATGCAAACATTTATATGGAATATGGAATATGGAGTATTGTTTCGAAGATGTGAACTCACATACTACTGCTGATGGGTCAGACAGCTTACTTTGTTTCACAGAAAGCAATTCAAAATAGTTGTCATATGTACGTATCTGACAACTTTCTTCGCCATCTTCAAAATAACTCTCTGACAAACACCATATTCATTTTTGCCGATAAACGTTGTTTATTTCTTCGCTTCTCAATGACGTAGTGTTCCTTTAAACACGTTCACTGTGGTGGGACGAGGCAGACGTTACTTTTTCTCGAGGGATTTTCTTCTTGGCACATCCTTCACAGATCATGGGGTATTTTGGGCATATTTCATCATGCGCCTAAAACAAAAAGGGACGAAAGAATATCTTAACATCACATTACATGGGCCGGCATATTTACATTTACATTGAGGGCATTTGGCAGACACTTTTGTGCGACTCAAAGCGACTCACAATAAGTACACTTGTCTAAAGAGAGTAAAACTATAATATATCACTACCAGTACTGTAATATTCGAATATTTCAAGTTTCAAGCACTCATTTGACATTTACATTTCGGGCATTTGGCGCTTTTATCCAAAGAGACTTACAAAGAGTACATTTGTAGAAAGACAGACAAGTTTCAAGCACAACATAGCAGAATTGCTAGGTTGCCCCCCCCCCAGCACGATAGCTAGGACAAGATATTGTACTATAAGAGACATTTTATGGTCGTAAAAAAACAAAAAAACAAGTCGGGAGCAAGTCTATTTTAGTGGTGGTGAATAATTTGTGACCTTGATGTTTTTGAAGTGGAACGGCTCCTTGCAGTACTTGCAGTTGAGCGTCCGCTCCGGACACTCGCGCTCGTTGTGGCGTTCCTGCTCGTTGAAGCGGATCCTCTCCTTGCAGGACGGACACGGGATGATCATGAACTCACACTTCCCCTCGTGGCTCAGCTGCGGACCGGAACGACACACACACACACACACACACACACACACACACACACGCACACACATGTACACACGTTTGGAAATGTGTAAGCGGAAAGCTAAATGCACACACACACACACAAGGGATGAGCGATATGGCCATAATCTTCTATCCCGATATTGGTCATATCTCGACAAGTTACGATATTGTGGGAGTGTGTGTGTTTGGTGGCTGGCTTAATTGGCCTTACCTGGCCTGAGTTAGTCTGGGGGGGGTGGGCTACAGCCTCACCTGGCCCAGTTAGAGTCTGGGGTGGGTGTGGCTACAGCCTCACATGGTCCAGTTAGAGTCTGGGGGGTGGGGCTACAGCCTCACATGGTCCAGTTAGAGTCTGGGGGGTGGGGCTACAGCCTCACATGGTCCAGTTAGAGTCTGGGGGGTGTGGCTACAACCTCACCTGGCCCAGTTAGACTCTGGGGGGTGGGGCTACAACCTCACCTGGCCCAGTTAGAGTCTGGGGGGGGCTGCACGCCTGTGGTGCATTGGCCAATCAGTGCACCACAGGTTAAGTCAGCCACTAGCACACACACTCAGGGAGCGCTGGTGACCACTTTACGTGGCATTGTGGGCTACACTGCTACGTAAAGTGGCTTAGTTGGAGGCTCCTCCAAGGACACAGGCTGTAGTGGTGTTGAAAGTCTGGTGTATTGCAAAGGGTGCAGCTTCAGTGAAATTACATGGAGCTGATGGTTCTCGGGCCAGGTGAGACCAATTAAGCCAGCCACCAAACACACACACTCCCACAGATATATAGCACGATATAGAATGATTTCTGTTCATTCAATCAATAAGTATTCTATATTAAATAACCACAGTATAAAGACTGTAAACGCAATGTTGATGAATAAGCATCAGTAATGTGGATGTCATTTCAAAGTAGGCATCGGCAAATATTAGAACAGACATTAGTATGACATTCAAAAACTAAAACGATATCTAGGCTCATGTCACAAAATTGATATATGATATCCATGTATTGCCCAGCCCTAACACACACACACACACACACACACACACACACACACACCTCGTATTCTTTAATGCTGCCCGTCCACGTGCAGTTCTCATTGATGCAGACCGCAGACAGGTTTTCAACCTCTCGTCGAGCAGCATTGTCAGGAAAAGCCTGCAAACAAACAAGCAAAACAAAAGCTACAGACCGTCAGATGTTGGCCAGCGGAACGCCTGTTGAGAATATCTTGACGGCGCGTGCCGGCCTCTGTAGGCGACCATTTCGGTTTTAGAAATGAGGGAGTGTCCATCATTTCTGACCCATATAGTAGGCCCTTATTGCGTTGATATATCGTACAGGTGTATCGTCGTTATATATAAAAATGTAATGTTTTCATGCAAAATGTAATCCCTAAAAGGGTGAAAACGGCAACTTGTACTCACACAGTCCTTGCTTCAAAATGGACGTAGGCTCTTCAAAGATATCTTCCTTAATGCAAGCATTGCATTTCTGAGGTCCATTGCTGCAGTGTGACCCAAACAATACCGAAAACTATTAGCTATTACTATTGTATTAATGAATACAATACAAATACTTGCTGCATGAAAGGTGCAAAAGGTGCATAAAACATAGCCTGAAAATATATGTACAATGACACATCATTACAACACACATTTAGACATTAAAACACAAAATGAATCAGAGACAAAGGAGTAATCAAACAAAAACGTGTGTGCAGTACTACACAATGTAAAAAAAATCCTTGAAAATCCTTGAGCAAGGTTAACCAGGGACCGGGACACCACAATGGGGGGTCACCTGACCTGACGGTCCGGTTGAAGCAGTAGGAGCAGAAGCGGTGGCCGCACTGGGCCTGGAAGGGCCGACGCAGGATGTTGTGGCAACAGTTGCACAGGTGCTTGTCCTCCAGCTTATTGGCCAGGATCTTCTTGGGGAAGCCCGGCTTGTTGGCCTCCATCGACGAGGGCGGCGACGGCTCCTGCGTGGCCATAGCGCCGTCTGTTCACACCTCACACCCCGCTCTGGTGGGAGAGGAGGAAGGAGTATAGGGTAGGTTATAGTGTGTGGGAAATATACATACAGTATACAGTACATTGATTTCCCCCCCCCCATTATTTTGACATTAAAGGAGACATATTAAACCACCAGGTGTGAGCGTGATTGGTTTTTGACATCACAAGTGGGAGTGTCCACCCAGAAGTATGGCAGATAGATCAGCCTACCGATTGCTAGCACAGTCCACTGGGTAGGCTGGTAGGCTGATCTATCCAGCATACATCAATCCTTTAAATGAGCCGTGCTAGGGCTAAGTGTTGGTGCTAGTGCTGTGCTGGTGTTACTGCTAGTGCTGGTCCTGGTGCTAGTGTTACTGCTAGTGCTGTAGTTCTGTATCTGTGTTCTGTGTTCTGTATTCTGTATCTGTGTTCTGTATCTGTGTTCTGTATTCTGTATCTGTGTTCTGTATTCTTATCTGTGTTCTGTATCTGTGTTCTGTATTCTGTATCTGTGTTCTGTATCTGTGTTCTGTATCTGTGTTCTGTATTCTGTATCTGTGTTCTGTATTCTGTATCTGTATTCTGTATCTGTGTTCTGTATCTGTGTTCTGTATTCTGTATCTGTGTTCTGTATTCTGTATCTGTGTTCTGTATTCTGTATCTGTGTTCTGTATCTGTGTTCTGTATCTGTGTTCTGTATTCTTTATCTGTGTTCTGTATCTGTGTTCTGTATTCTGTATCTGTGGTTTGTTGACTAACTGGGGTTTCTGCGTTTGTAAAACAGTGTATGAGCTAAACTAAACCTACTAACCACCCGACTGGTTGGGTTCCATTGCTTTTTTTGGGGGGGGGGGATAGATAACGTTCCTCTCTTGTTGCAAATGTATTCGTTTTGATGAGAATCCCGTCGATGTATGTTGTACTGTTTTTATTTTCAGTGTCTATGCTCCTTTCAGAATAGTTTTGCTTCTTTTCTATTTCTTGCTGATTAGTTTTACAGATGCATAGGCATTTAGTACAGCTTAGAAGGAAACGGTTTTGTTCGACCGCAGAAATTTATTTCACAATTCTGAGGTTTATTTTTCATATAGTGTTTTGTTTTATTACAAAACTGTTCCAAGCCGTTTGTAAAAGTTCTCTGTTGATATGATAATGTTGAGTAAAGTTCCTCAAACTGGAAGACATTTTGTATTTAGAGCGAAAAAGTTTTCCTTTTTTCAGTGGCCGTTAATACGAGTGGCACTCATTGTCATCCACTTTTCATATTTCCAAAGTGCAGCGCAGAATTAATGTCGCACACATTATGTAAATCGTATACTCTCATCGGCGCACATCGAGACACGGATGTGCCTTTGTTGTTGTGTCCGTTAATACGAGTGGCACTCATTGTCATCCACTTTTCATATTTCCAAAGTGCGGCGCAGAATTAATGTCGCACACATTATGTAAATCGCATACTCTCATCGGCGCACATCGAGACACGGATGTGCCTTTGTGTTGTGTGATGTTTGTGTGTAGTTGTGTTGTGTGATGTTTGTGTGTAGTTGTGTTGTGTGATGTTTGTGTGTAGTTGACTGACACTCTGCTTCTGTCTCCGACACACCCATGCAGGTGGGGAACACAGGAAGTAGCCCGGTGGCTTCCTCCTGCGAGAACAGCTTCAGAGTAGAGGCGCCCTCGTCTCTTCCTCTGGTGCGTGAGGCCGGGGACCACCCACCACAAAACACACGCCTCACGTAGTCACAGTTGCAAGTTTGCAGTGTTGGGAGAAGTACTCCTCAGATCTTTTACTGAAGTAAAAGTAGTAATACCGTGCACAAATACTGTGTTACAAGTAAAACGTCCTGCATTGAAAATGTTACTTAAGTAAAAGTGCAAAAGTATTAGCCTTGAAATATAATGAGAGTACCGAAAGTAAAAGTACTCATTATGCAAAATGGCCCATTTCAGAATAATACATATTATATTATTCCATCATAATTATTTATTCATGAATGTGTTCTTCCCTTAAGACGGTAAAATTGGAGCTAATTTAAATGTATGTATATATATTTTACATATATTACTTGACATACTGCTGGGTAGCTTGTGAATTTTTTTCCTGGGGACCCATAAATCCATATTGATATAATAATATCATAATGTATTGATGTATTGATTATACAGTATATTGTATTATTCATTTTATTCATCTGCTAAGTAACTAGTAACTAAAGCGGTCAGATAAATGTAGTGGTGTAAAAAGTACTATATTTGTCTCTGATGTGTAGTGGAGTAGAAGTATAAAGTAGCAGAAAATAGACAAACAGACTAATACCTCTCCCTGGATGAGTCCCAGGGTGTGCGGTGACGTACGTCTAAGTGTCCTGAGTTCCCGTTGAGTGGGAAGTTACGCCTCGCATCACTTCACAACTGTCCTGCTGCCGCCCATGTCCTCCTGAAGAGGGTGTGTGTGTGTGTGGGTGTGTGTGTGTGTGTGTTTTGGCACGTGTGCGTGTGTTGACGCGTGTGTGTCCGCACTACAGCTCCCAGCGCGAGTTAGCCTGGAACCACTGCAGCCAAACAACAGAGGAAGAGAGAGAAAGGTGAGGCTGTAGCCCCACCGCCCACCCCCAGACTCTAACTGGGCCAGGTGAGGCTGTAGCCCCACCCCCACACCCCAGACAACACCCACCTACCCTAAAAAACTGGCCAAACCACGTTGAGGCTTGAAGCCCTGCCCACCCCAGACTCTAACTGGCCAGGTGAGGCTGAAGCCCCCCCACCACCACACCACAAACCCCAGACCCTAACGACAATAAAACGGGACGCAACCCCAACCAACGCCCTCGCAAGCACAGCACCCCTCATTACCGAACCACAACACACCCCCACAACAACCACCCCGAACTACTAACTGGGCCAGGGACCGCTAGGTTACCCCCACAACCCCCATCAACCCCAGCGACAATCTAAACCACGGCCAACAAACGTGCAGGCTGGCATAAAGCCCCCCAACCAACCCATGCACCCACCCACCCACAGCAACAATACCTTAAACATCGGCGACCAAACCGCTGAGGCTTCGTACACCCAAGACAACCACCGCAACCACACCCCCTAGAACTCTACACTCACCAACATAGCGCCAGTGAGACCAACTTTAAAAGCCAAATGCCCAAAGTCACCAACACCCACCACACACCACACTCCCCCACCTAAAGATAATGCAAGAATCCCGCCCGCAACTATGACATCTACAAAAACCTTAGACCCCGTTCCCCTGTCCCAGGGATATCTGAAGCATTCCTAGACCAACTTCACCGGCGATCTCTTCACCTAGACTGTCGAATGTCAACCAACCAACCAAACCAACGACATCCCTCTTTCCAATTCGCAACTAAGGAATAAGCCCAATGTGTTGCCCAAAAGACTAGCTGCAACTATATATTTAAATGGCGTGCTGAGCTTCCCCGCTAACCCTGGTTAGGTGACATAAGGCGAATAAGGCGGAGATGGATAAGTCAACTCCCCAAATGAAGTCAGCATTGTTTTTGTTTCTTTTCCGGCATGAGAAACACCGCATCCGACATCGGTTAACACGTGCGCCGCAGCACAAATCGAGAAGCCCAACAGAGACTGCCGGGTCACCGACGATACCTGCCACAAGCAGACACTCCAGCGCTTCCCCCCCTCATACAAAAGGTCAAACACACACACACACACACACACACACACACACACACCACACACACACACACACACCCACACACACACACACACAATACACACAGATACACACACATACACACACACACACACACACACACACACACACACACACACACACACACACACACACACACACACACACACACACACACATACACACACACACACACACACACACACACACACACACACACACACACACACACACACACACACACGCACACACACACACACACACACACAGACACACACACAAGAAACACCACACACACACACACAACAACCACAACAACCACAACCACACACAACAACCACAACAACCACAACAACCACAACAACCACAACAACAACCACAACAACCACAACAACAACCACAACAACCACAACAACAACAACAACCACAACCACAACAACCACAACAACAACAACAACCACAACCACAACAACAACAACAACAACCACACACACAAAAACACACACACACACACACACACACACACACAAACACACACACAACAACACACACACAACCACCAACCACACCACAACAACCACAACAACCACAACAACCACAACAACCACAACAACCACAACAACAACAACCACAACAACCACAACAACCACAACAACAACCCACAACACACAACAACCACCCCACACAACACAACAACCACAACAACCACAAAACCCTGAGCATGAACTCAGGTCTACCACAGCTTTACCTTAGAGAACACTACACGCTCCAGCAAATCTGTCATTTGCAGCTTAGAGTCCGCAATATAGACCCGCGAGAAAGTAGCCATCTTTATGCACATTGCACACTACAGTCTCTGCTCAAGCTCACACACGGGCTCCACACAACACCCCAGCCACTATCTTCAAGGCAACGCACTCCAAACTTACTAATAAATCCCACTTGCGGTTCCAGATAATACAAAACACGTTATATCTACCGACAGCTGTGCATCCTATCTCACCTCGCTAGCCCTAAGATCACCCTGTGGATGTGGAATAGCCGTTCATCATAATAATTAGTCCTCATTCAACATCGAGCTTCAATAAACCTAAAACAACTATAGCCGCAATATCAACAATACAATATGCACATCACTTGCAAGCCCGTAGCCCTCGTCTTTTTCCTTGCAAAACCACACACAGACTGCTCCCATTGTGCAAAACCAGCCAACCACTAAACCACCCCGAGGTAAGAACATTCTTATATCTAGGGTCTATCGTGTATCTACATGGACTCTCCAGCGCAAATATCTCTTTATCTTCACAAACATAGAACCCACAGATTATCTCTTGGTGCCAATCTCTCATGTAAGGCATCCACAAGGTAAGCCGGTACGAGTGAATTTCCCATCTCAAGGGGGCAACATGGCTGTTATGACCAAGAAGCTAGCTAACCTCGCTGGACAACTTATTAGGTCATCACCACGCGTTTTTTTCCTTTTTCCCTCAGTACATCCGACTTATCACAGTTACAATCATTTTTACATAGTTACAGTGAGAAGTTATTTCGTATTGCGTAGCACTTCGCGCAAGTCTTATGCAGTGCTGACTTGATAAGTACTTTTCGGCGCATTCTTAATCCGAGATTTTGACTTATTGTTTGTCGCAAGAAGAGATACTGACTTTAAGTAAACACACCCCACACTCTACCTTTGCTTAGCGGCTGGCGGGTCCGTGGCGCTTACATACATAAGCGATCTGTAAACAACACGGTTGACATAAGTAATTAATTGACCTCCCGCGTTGGACGGCTGACTCAATGATCAGCTAGTCCCCGGTATGCCTCCACTAGGTACTACATTACTAATTGTTCAGTTTTAGTATTTATGTTGATAAGAATAGAAAGGTTTTTACTTTTTACTGTACTTTTTACTGTACTTAATAGGTACTATTACGAATTGTTCAGAATTTGTTTACTGCAGGAGCGAATGGGGAGTAAGCATTCCATTGTACTTGTGTTACATACGGCAACAAAGAAAGAAATCTTGAATCTCGACACTTTTCAAAACACATAACAAAGAGCTTCACAACAGTCAGTACAATGCACACACACACACACACACACACACACAAGAAGAAGAACAACATGACCCATTTTCATAAAAATGTGTCTTAAGAAGAGAAGTAAAACATGACCCATTTTCATAAAAATGTGTCTTAAGAAGAGAAGTAAAACGAGGGACCGACTCTGCAAGCCCGATCTACATTCGGCGAAACACTTTTAAATGCTTATTGTACGTTTTCTTTTCCGCGCGTAGACTTTGACGGCCTGCCGGAGAGCTTTCTGAGCGCGGGGAAGAGCGGAGAGGTGGCCGTGCACGCCGACGTTCACCTGCAGACCGCGACGCACCCCTTTCCCGGACCTCGCTCTCCAACTAAGAACCTCTGACCCGCATTCCTCAAAACCATGTGTGCCCATTATGGTGCTTTTAAATCAGAATGTCTCATGAGTCCCAGTTCCCCCGTGGGGGACGGGCTGCCAGGCTGGCTCGGGGGGCCGCGGGGGACAATACAAAAGGCATTGTCTCCCGTGTGTTTGTATTGAAAAGCTGAATCATAAAGTCAATAGAGACCGAGTGCAATAAAACACCGCCACATTATGTTAAGCGAGTTTACCTCATAAAATACACCTATCGTGATCTTTGATTTTTCCATCCATGATTTTTTTTTTGTGTGTCTAATCTTAAACGTTTGTGTTTGATGCAAAGGGCCGACCAAAGCCAGCGTGGGATCGAAACACGAAGGGAAAACGCAGGCGCTGTCCCTCAACACTATTCTTGTAATCTATTTGTTCTTGTAAGTAATATTCATGTTATCTATGCGTCTGTACTTAGAAGGATTGCAGGGGGTACCCGGGACGTTAACCCCAAAACAGATACAGAATACAGAACACAGATACAGAACACAGATACAGAATACAGAACACAGATAAGGACGCTACTTACATCCAAGGGAAGGGTGATGGATTTGAGGAGTTTAAAGGTGTTGTCTCGCGACAGGAACGACACGAACACATGCTACGAAACAGAAGTCGATAGTCATCATAAACAAGCAGAACACAATAAGTCAATTATTTGCCTAAATAAACAAATTAGCATGGACTTACCCGCTCAGTGGCCGTCGCAATAACAATGGCATTGGGAACTAAGATGGCGGTTTTGGTCTTCTTGATTAATGCTACAGAGAGCACAGGGATGGCAATCTGGAGAAATAACGACAATAAATGTTATTACCGTACCTATCAATTCATAAATTACATGAATAAATGAATAACAACACAGAAATAAAACCCTATCCACTCTGGGCATTTGGCAGATGATTTTGTCCAAAGCGACTTACAATCAGTACATTTATAAACATTTGTAGTACTTGTCAAAAACTAACAAACAGGCAAACACATTTTCCATATAAAAGGCCTACCTTGGTATCTTTTCCAAAAACTTTGGAATGAAAGCAAATCCAGTTGTCCGAGACAAACATTTTACCCTGATATAAAATGTCTTTCTGGAGGGCACAAGTGTAGCCTGTTGGCACACACAGAGTTGAGGTTAGCGAGAAAGAAATGAATTAATAATCCAATATAAACCTTCTACATGTTACTGCTAATATTCAAGAGAATAGCATACAATTACTTACTTTGTTTAAGTAACTCATCCATGCTTATTTCCTTGAATAATTTATGGTATTGTGTATTTGTCTTTGAAATCTATGAAGAAAAGACGTTGTTTGGTTGGTTATAAAATACACAGTATGCGTGTGTATACAGTAGACGGACATGCCTTGCTTAATTAAATGTACAACAACATTTCCATCTCCTTACGTGGCCTGACTGGGACTTCTTCCTGTCCAACTTCCTTTCACAGTCACTCGGAGTCAACGTGGGAGGAAAGTGTTCGGCGGGCCGGGCCCTGGAGAGAGAGATATTTATTGTGTATTATTTACTACTGGTTGTCATCAATGCAACTGACAATATGAGGATACGGGTCATTGGAGGAGGACCCAGGGGTCAGAAATGTAGCTCCAGCGATATCAAGATAAATGATAACTTTTGTCCGGGAGTCGGTAACATCCTAGCCATTACAATTTTCCGATAACACAGACAGAAAACGCAATGCAACTCATCTTCAAAATAATCACACAAACAACAAACAAACAATCAATGGCCGATACAAGCAAACAACAGCTAATATAGGAGGCAAATATTGCTGCCTCTCCTTCAACACATGTACTCTTTGTAAGTCGCTTTGGATAAAAGCGTCTGCCAAATGCCCTAAATGTAAATGTGGTCACCTGGTGTGTGGCTGTTTCTTCCTGCTCTCCGGGTGGTCCGGCAGCAGAAGCTCTGCGTCCCCCGCCACAGCGCGCTGCAAACTTCCAGGTGACCTTCCTCCAGGGCCTCCACCAGGGGGGCCACCGGGGCTCCCTCCAGGCTTCTCGTCGGTCCCATTGTCCAGCTCGGACCTGGTGGTGGAACCCATAATAAACACACCACCACCACCGCAGCAGCAGCAGCAGCAGTGATTGCGCACGTCCACTTAAAACGCGTTTAGTTGCGTGTTTAAACATGCAGAAGGATTTGAACGAGTTGCATAGGATCAGCAGCAGTCAGTCAGTAAAACAACATGTTTGTTTGAATGTGTAATAACGGTGTCATAAGCTTCATTTAATTACACTTTTGAATGTGGACTAAACAAATCAAAGTGGCACGCTTCGGTGGTAAAAATGAGCATGCAGGGACAATACTTTGCAATACTTAATACTTTTTATATTTAACTTTATCACTTTAAAACCTCTTTTTGCAGCATGCAATGCAAAAGAAAACGCTGCATATACAGACGCGCGTCTATATATGCAGCGTTTTCTTTTCTTTCTTTTTTTCTCCGCACTTTATTCGTTGCAGTGAACTTTGCCACAACTTTATTCGTTGCAGTGAAATGTGGCAAAGTTCACTGCAACGAATAAAGTGCGGAGAGAACCCCCCCCCGCCAATAAAACCGTAACAAAGTATGTGGTGGGGCCCTGACGCGGACTCTACGGTCGTACTCACGTCGCATGGATCCGGCGCGAATCTTTCGCAGCTAATTTCAAAGTTCCGTGGAAAAGTTCCGC
>PIJE02001064.1:144289-159289 GCA_002895965.2 Coryphaenoides rupestris | reverse complement strand
TCTGCTAAGTAACGGCCGACACACTTCAACATCTCACAACTTTCAGTACTTCACAGAGGAACGTGTTTTCATTTCGGGGCGGAGGGGTTTTGAACTCGGAGGAGGGTGCTTATTTTAACGTGGACACGGAACTACACGCGCGGCTGCCAGAGGTCACCCAGTGGTAGGGGAGAACAGGTCCACCGGTTAGACTAAACAACAGTATTTCTCTTGGAGTGGTTTACGGTCATTAATCATCTTGACAGAGCGAAACACAGTTCCTGCTTAATGACTGTATTTGGGTAATCGCGGCGTCTCCTTATTTCCATGCATGCTTTCTTACTCAGAGTTGTTCTCCCTCCTTGACCGTGACTCTTAGTGTGTGTGCTTGTGTGTGTGTGTGTGTGTGTGTGTGTGTGTTGTGTGTGTATCTGCATGTGTTTATGTACGCATGTGTGTGTGTGTGTGTGTCTGTGGGTGTGTGCGTGCGTGTGGGTGTGTGAGTGCGTGCGGGGTGTGTGTGCGTGCGTGCGTGGGTGTGTGAGTGCGTGTGTGTGTGTGTGTGTGTGCGGGCGTTTTTGTGTGTGCGTGCGTGTGTGTGTGTGTGAGTGCGTGTGTGTGTGTGTACGTGTGTGTGCGGCCGTTTTTGTGTGCCCCTGTGTGTGCGTGTGTGGGCGGGTGTGTGTGTGTGTGTGTGCCTGCGGGTGTGTGTGCATGTGTGCGTGCATGTGTGCGTGCGTGCGTGTGTGTGTTGTGTACGCTGGTTGCTCCGGAGACTCCCCGTCTTGGTGACCTCCCCAAATCTGCGGTGAGGCGCCTGCTGCTGCTGCGCTGCTGCTGCTGCTGGTGCTGGTGCTGCTGCTGGGTCACGGCGTCCAATCACACGAGGTTATATTCATAAACCAGGATGAATAAACCACCAGGAATGAGGGGGGGGGGGGGGGGTGGGGGGTGAAGGGGGGGAAACCATCGTGACCAGCGGAGACTCTCTCTCTCTCTCTCTCTCTCTCCACATGCACGCACCACACGGCAGGATGCTATCGCGTGGCTAACGCGCTAGCCCCGGGGCCTGGTGCGGATCGCTGCCAAGGCACGTCGCTTCCTGAGCTCTGGTGCTTTTGATACATGGGAGCCGACAACCAAACCTGGCTCTCTCTCTCTCTCTCTCTCTGGCTCTCTCTCTGTCTCTCTCGCTCCCTCTCAGAGCGGAGGAGATCAGAACCAGCTGGGGCCGTACACATTAGCAGAGAAGCCATAATTGCCATTGCCCTCTTTGCGCTCTCCTCTAACTCTGACTCTGACTCTGACTCTGGCTCACTCTCCTGTGTGTGTGTGTGTGTGTGTGTGTGTGTGTGTGGTGTGTGTGTGTGTGTGTGTTTCAAGGGAGGCCGCGTTTGAGAGATTATCCACCGACTGGGGAGTGAGTCACGGCCGCGGAAGGAGGAGGAGAAGGAGGAAGGACGAGAGGGTAGGAAGTGTAATCGGTGTAAGTGATTCCGATGAAAAAGGGAGCGGAAAGTAAAACAATTCTACTAGGTGGAGTGTAGCACGATAGGTAGGGCTCGATTAGATTCCTTTGTGTGAGTTTGCTTTGGCAGTGGTTGTTTATTTTATTATATACGTGTCCCACCATTGGTATTATTGTGAAAGTACTGTGCTGTCCAATGGAAAAGCTAAAAAGATATTTGGATTGAATTGAGTATGATACAAGCGTTAATCTAGTGCGGCTGACATCCTGTGTGTTTTCGGGGCCAACTGTCCGAAAATATCCAAGCCTCCCCTCCTCCTCCTCCTCCTCCTCGGACCAGAACTGATGAGGTGAAGTCTGAATGAAAGGAGTCCCAGAAGTGTAAGATACCATTCCAGGGGAACTCATACGACAAGACAAAAAAAATAATAAAACTCACACGACAAGACAACCCAGTTCATGTCCGCCTGCTTAGAAATGACTCACGTTCACAAAACAAAAACCCCATGAGGCTTTTGAAAAATCCCAAAAAAATCGTAGCAACTCCTTCTACGACAATGGGAACGGGATGATTTCACCGTAGGGAAATCGCATGGAAACATAAAATGTTATGATGTACGACGAGGGTTACGAGCTGATGAGTTGTTATAAAGTATGTTGGCTCCACACAGCAACAAACCCTGACCTATATTCAATCCACAAAACAATATTAAGCCGAGTTGTGCTGAGATTTAGACAGTCAGTCAGTCCAGTGTGCTTGAATAGATGCACATGCAGTAATGATGAAAGCACAGATATTATTGATATGACCTAAATAAGAGTTAATGTCATGAGAATTAACTTCCTTGATTTGATACTCCCAACGGGTTTAAGCAACGCTAGGTCACAAAGAGTTTGTCTACGCATTTTTAAATAAAAGGAACACCAAAAAAACATCTGTGAAAACATAAATGACTAAATTGAGGACTATCGTAAAAAACAGTTCTCACGTCGTACACGACAGCAAACCAAGGTGACAGTCAAAAGGCCTCGGATTAGCCTTACCTCACCTGCCACCTAAGCTCGCTACCTTAACCCCGACGGCAAAAACGTCTCATTTCAAAGTTCAGGGAGGAAGGAGGGGGAACTTGTTCACACTGTTAAGCCCCATTGTTCCTTCCTACGACTATAACCGGCAGCTGAAAACCTTTCACAGGATGAGCTCGTCGCCCGGGGGCCGTGCGCGTCTCTCGCTAAATGCCGCGTAACAACAACACTTCACCCCGCCATCCAGCCGCAGGCCGCGTACAAACAGGTTCTCCGGTTACCGCCGGATCTGTGCCTGCCGGTGACCCCCCCCCCCCCCCCCCCCCCCCCCGGCGGCGGCGAGTCCCTCGTCAGCTCGGCGAGGGTGCCAGCGCGGGTCATCGATACGTGTCGGTGTCGGGAGTGTCCGCGGAGTGTCGCGTTGCGTGGAAATAGCGTATTAACCACGAGCGCCGCGGCCTCGTTCTCGTTCTCGAGGCTTGAGTGGCGCTCGTAACCTGAGCGACCGTTGGGACGTTCTGTTCGCGGCGGTGGGGCGTGCATCTGAGGCTGTGACAGAGAGAGAGAGAGAGAGAGAGAGACGCGAGCTCCCAGATGCTAACCTCCATGCTACGCTGAAGGGGACACAACAATAAGACACGGTGTTGGTTTCTCAACAGGACGTGGATGGAGGGGGGGGGGGGGGGAGAGAATGCTATTGCTTTTTTTTTTTTCTCTCCGCTTGCTTTGCTGCAATGCTAGCTATGTAGTTTAGGTTTATATATAGAGAGGTCTTGTTCCTGAATTATGAAACCACTTCAGACATAATTACATATTATACCATAATGGGAGTATATTTCTTTGTCAAGCATACGTTGATATATAGCGGGGGACATCTTAAGGCAGGGGAAAATATCACACAGTGTGTTTGGGTAGCTATTCTCACAGAGGATTGCACGCACTACATTTGCCACGGCAAAAAAATTGGTTTCAGCAAAATTTTGTTCGTTTGAACTTATATTTAACCGCCTCATTTTTCATAGCGTGCAATGAGGGCATTTTTTTTTTTATTATTATCACGGAAATTGAGCTGAATTCGCAAACAACATGTACACATCCCCATGCGACAATTACGCTTTAAATAGCATAACCTTGTCCATTATTTCAGGGTGGAAGTTTTTACGGCATCGAAAACAACATTTTAGCATGAAAACAGATTTAGTCTGGTGTCTTTTATGTGGTACTGCGACCAGGAACAAAATGTTTCGCGTGACGTGAAATTGTTTTCAACATTCGAAAGGCGGACTGCGTGAATCTCTGACGTTGTGTCTCTTGTATACAAAAAGTGTCATGAAGCCATTCATTTGAAGACATTTCCTAATTTAACTTCCCTTTCCAGGTTTGCCTCAAACCAGAAATATATTTTCTGTCTGTAACAAACAGATGTGGTCAGGATAAGCTATAAATAAATCTATTTATTTTACACTTAAACCTGTGGATTATGGAACATGTATGGTTCAGGACATTGCAAAAAAGTTACAGACAAATAAGTTAATTAGATTCATTCTTATGCTCACTTGGTTGACAAAGTTTAATGAAAAGAAATCGAACAGAAACAGAGACACATAAGTTCACCTCTTTAAGTGCAATTTATTTAACAAAATATGACCTCCTTTGGGATAACACCGCAAAAGGATTTATCTCAAATACTTTACAAAAAATATCATTTCCTTATTTAGTGTTTTTTTTTTCTTCAATAATTTGCTGTACAGATAAAAATTTGACAAACAAAGGAGTCCAGAGGGAGATGTCCACCACACCAAGGTGCAGCGTTCCAAGAGATCTGTTCAGAGAGTTATGAACTGAGAACAGATTGATAGAGTCAGCACAAAAAGCCAGGCGCACGATTCATAATAAATACAATTTCTCAGTAGAAAAAAAAGTTTTGAAAGAAAAAAGAAAAGTGAACACTAACAGATGAAACAGACCAATGAACACGTGTTCTCTGAGAGAGCAGGCCTGCATGCGTCTCCCTAGTAAAGACCACTGGACTCCTTGGGGAAACTTTGGTGCCCATGCATTAGGCTCTGCCAAGTGGACATTCTGAGGGTTCCCTCAGAAATAATGTGGTGCCCTCAAATTTTGTTATGTCATAAATCACGGACCTTCAGGATATAAACACATGCCTCTGGCTGTTCGCTCAGAAGGGAAACGGTATCCAAGCAATGTGTCACGCTCATCCCCTGGTCCTCACCGCAGTGAATCCTCCAAATTTACGTCTGTCCCGTGACCACATGTCCACAGCAATGAAAGACCTAAAAAACCAACATCTTTCAGCCGGTTGTAGTTTGAAAAAGTCCAGTGGCCGCCTTACCAAACATGAGAAGCACTCAAGGGAGTTCCTCTACGACAATCACGTGTAGCTATGTCACGGGTAACCCAGAGCAGAGCCAGAACCCATTCTTTGGCTGTAGAGTGCGTACGTCGGGTAGTAAGGCCCGGGGCTGGGCATGGCGGGCAGCGCCATGGATGCCTGTCCCGGGGACAGATGGTGAACTTTACTGTAGGGGTGGTACCGAGCAAGGCCCAAACTGGGTGGCGGGCGCAGGGCGAAGGAGCTGGGCATGGATGCCATGGTGGTCTGGTAGGAGGGGTGGATGATGTGACCTTGCCCCGACGAGGAGACGGCGGAGCAGGCAGACAGCATCTTAGCGTCCATGCCCCCGCCGTGGTGCAGGGCCGTGTGGGAGCGCAGGTGCGCCAGCAGTTCGTCCGAGGTGGGGAATCGCTTGTCGCACGGGCCACCCGCCGACACCCAGTTGCATGCGTGCGGCAAGGGGTCGTTGGGCAGCATGAAGCCGTACGAGTAGAGAGGGTGGGAGTAGGAGGAGGTGACGCTGGACGAGAGGCCCCCAGCGTGGAGGGAGTGGAGCGGGTGAGAGGGGTAGACCAGCGGGTAGCCGCCGGGCGACTTCAGGGCCGAGGATGGGTCGTGGATGCAGGGGTTGCCCCCACCGCCGCCGCCGACCCCGCCGCTGAGGTGGGGCACGCTGGGGTAGCTCAGGCAGTACGGGTCCCGGCACAGGCCCTGCATCAGCGAGGGCGGGGAGGCGCCACTGAGCGGGCTGGAGCTGGGGTGCTTGCACTGCTTGGCCTGCTCCAAGCCCGGGACGAACTGGGAGGGATAGCCCGCGTAGGCCCCCACAACAGAGCCGTGGTAGCCCATGGGGAACAGAGACGGGTGGGAGCTGGTCTTGTACGGGGAGATGGGGGCGATGTGTCCGCCCGGGGTGAGGTTAGCCGGCGTGGGCTGGGGTGGGGGCGGCGGGTCGCACTTACTCCCCTCCTGCTGGTGGTGGGAACCGCTGTCCGAGCTGCCGTTGCTGGAGTTGGCGCTGGCGCGGACATGGCTGGAGTTCGCCAGGTGCGGGCTGTCCAAGCGCAACAAGGACGACGACTTACTATTCTCGTCGGCGTCTTTCTTGGGATGGCCTCCGTTGTGGCCGGCATCGTTCGGACTGCTCCGCTCGAGACCCGCGTCTCCGTTGGCCGCCGCCGGATGTCCAATGGGAGAAGGGTTGTGTTTGAGTAGCGGTGGTGGTGGTGGCGGTGGCGGTTGTGTCTGGTGCTGCTGCTGCTGTGCGTGTCCGGGTGGTGCTGTGGTGGTGGAGCTGCAGGGAGAGAGCGGAGGGTGGAGCGCCGGGAAGGCCTGCTGGTTACCGGCGTTGTGGCTGCCGCTCACCCTGAACAACGACCCTTTGTTATCCCCCCCGTTGCCACCGGCGATGCCCCGGGTCAGCCCGTCTCTGCGACAGTCCCCGCCCACCTTGCTGTAAGGCTTGAAGCTGGACTTGTCGTCCTTCAGGCCCCGACAATGACGATGACGTCACGGATCGGACGCCGGCATCCTTGCCGTCCCCCCCCTGGCCACCGGAGGAGGAGACTCCGCTGGAGGAGGAGGAGGAAGAGGAGGAGGCTTTGGACGAGGGCGGCGGGTCTGACTTGCCGATCTGAGAGCAGGTCTGTGCCAGCAGGGCCAGGGGACTCTTCTTAGCGTCCAACTTCAACAAAAAGATAACATCGATTTAGTACAGCGGCCCTGCAGTCATCAAGTGTGGGCAGGCTTACATGTGTTTTAGATCCAACTCAAGAGATTGATCTGAAATTAACGAGGCCTACATTGAGTAGGTCGACATGTCAGATGGATATATACTCAGGCTTTTATTACGAATATGATTATATATAATCGTTTTTTTATTATTTTGTCGCCTTTAGTAGGCCTATAGTAAAAGGTCACAAGGCATACAATGCACAATCTAACCTAATTAAAATCAATTAATTAATTACATCTCCAACACAACCAACAATTGTATTTAAATATCCTCGAAACCTTTCAGAGCGACTATTATTTTATCTCTCACTGCTGCCAACAATAGGGGATACATGTTTTTCTATACATATTTTTTTTTACAGAACCTAACAAGTTCTCCAAGTAAAGCTGCTGTGTGAACTACATTAGGGTTGAGGTTACATTAAAACTCAACATTTTTAACTTGGTCATGAAACACAACCCGACCTACCTCGATGCTGATGGGCGCGGAGGTGAGCGGCTGCAGATACTCGGGGTGCAGAAAGTGTCCGGTGTGAGCGGTCAACATCTTGACGGTGACGGTGGCTCTGGGTCCGAATTAAAGCTGTCAACACGGCGATCACCAGCCAGCAGCCGAACCTTTTCTTTTCTTTCTCTTCTTTTCTCTTCTTTTTTCTTATCTTTTTGCTATTGTGAACTGTGGACGCAGCCTACTGTGTGTCTCATAGACGACTAAAAAGGGACATCATTGGGATATTCGTCATAATATGTCGATTAATTGAAATTAGAAATTAAATGAACGCTCCTTAAATGGAAACTAGGGCAAAAACATTAAAAACTATCATGTCATATTTCCCGTATAGGCGTCCAAACGTGTCCGATATTAAGTTCCTCGGTGTGGTGTCTGCTACAATTAAATTGCAGTAAAAGCATCTCCTCATGTCTCTTCAAGATTGCTCCTTGTAATCCCAGAGGTAGGCGTCTTTATAAAAATTACTATTATACAGCAAAAAAAAAGGAAATAATAATCAAAAATAATCACAAATCGTCCACACTGCCCTGAATGAATCCAAGACGCGCACAGAGAGTCCGGTCCACGCCGCGTCTACCTGCCTGCAACCACCTCGTCTCACTGCGGGAGGAGCGCGTCGGTCCGGAGGGTCTGCACGACACACGGGGAGAGGGGGGGGGCGTGCCAACAGATAGTAGGCGGGGCCCCCGTGAGCGCGTCGGTCCGGAGGAGTCTGCACCACACACACACGCGGAGAGGGGGGGGGCGTGCCAACAGATAGTAGGCGGGGCCCCCGTGAGCGCGTCGGTCCGGAGGAGTCTGCACCACACACACGGGGAGAGGGGGGGGGGCGTGCCAACAGATAGTAGGCGGGGCCCCCGTGAGCGCGTCGGTCCGGAGGAGTCTGCACCAAACACACACGGGAGAGGGGGGGGGGCGGTGCCAACAGATTATAGGCGGGGCCCCCGTGAGCGCGTCGGTCCGGAGGAGTCTGCACCACACACACGGGGAGAGGGGGGGCGTGCCAACAGATAGTAGGCGGGGCCCCGTGAGCGAGGGGGGGAGGGGGCGGAGCATAGCGACGGTTGTGTCCGTTGAATGGGGCGGGGCCAAGTGAGTTGAGTCGTCGAACGTTGATGAAGAATAAATGATTTATGTTGACGTTGATATCGATATAGAAATGTATAGACACGTTGTCCCGAAAGAGCCTCTGTCTAAAATTAGTTCATAAGGTAAGGCCGACATTCTATCTATATGTATATTTATATTTGAAGTATATTGTTTATGTAAAAGCAACGGGCGGCCTGAAATATAATTTGCATACGTCTTGAGTACCATCCGTCATATTCACAAAATCTACCAAAATAACGATTTACATGTGGAATACAATTCATCTTATTCTGTATGCTTCCAACACAGAAAGAAAGATGTTCCCAATCTTCCTGCTTAGCCTTGTTTAGCGTTTATGCGTGAAGGTTTCGGAGAACGACAGCAGATGCGAAATATTTTTTTGTCTTCCCTTTTTTCGGGAAATAAAAAAATATGATAAAGACAGCCGGCTTGTAAGGCCTTCGCATAATGGTCCTATTCATCTGGAATGTTAATAACTTTATTAAATGACTGCCTGCTGACTGAGCAAGCAATGAGCTAATTTTGTTAACCTAATTATACAACGAATTGGTTAAAGTAGCCTACTTAAAAATTACAGCTGACAAGAACCAGTCTATTAAAGGCAGCCGAAAATAGTCAAGTCGGTGGGGTGATTTGATTCTCCAGTTTCCAAGCCCTTTCAATTGAGCGTAAATCATTCCGAATGTCACCTGTGGGTAAAAGACTGGATAATGTAATTCGGATGATAAGTATTTTGTACTTTTCACGCAACACACCTCCATTGAATTCATTAATTTATCAAGTCAGACAGCTAGCTTGGTGCTTGCTAGCTTGCTGCTGACTAAGCTAGCTTGCTGCCAAAACTTTGTGTGTAAAATACCCACTGGCAATCGGGGGGTTTTGCCTACCAAGTTATCCTATATGCTGGTGACTTTCACAGAAATTTTTTTCTTACTTATTTCATGTTTAATGGGTCAAGAACAGGGTCAGAAAAAAGTAAGTACCCAGAGGTCAGAGCAGACACACAATGAGGATGTTCTCTTCAACTTGTCAAAGGGACTTCCCTTGAAGCGGTCCTGGTGGATTTACCAGTTGTTCTGGTGTATTTAGCTTGAAGCTCGTATCCGAACCTATTTCAAGTGATGACACGACGTAGCAAAGAACAATGAACTCCAAACGCTCAAACAAGACTTGGAAAAGACAGAGAAAGCAAGCAGAAATTTCCTGTTTTGTTTCGTATTAAAAGGCTAGTACTAGCTGCCACCATTGTCTTTTCATGTATAAACTAATTTCGTTATCACAGGAGAAATGAATCGTTGGACAGAATTGGTTTTTCAAAATCAAATGTGTCCCATGGACATTTCTCAAAGCTTTATTGAAAATGTGTCTCAGGAAAAATAGCAAATGCTGTCTCTGAGCAAACACGTGTCCCCCAAGGTTAAAATAAATGAAATTTCCTCTCCCCCCTCCTCCCCTCCTCCCCCTCCCCCCCACTGTAGTAGTAGTAGGGTGTCCTTGTCACCCTTTATCCCCCACCCACCCATCATAATTTTACATCTCCACTATGGCGTCCGACGACCGGGAGCAGGGTGTTCCAGTAGACTCAACAAGCGCCACACACTCTTCCATCCATCAACATATATTAAATCCAATAAGAATGGCTGACAGCGCGGTGAGCAGGGCCTTCCCGAGGTACGAACCACACTGACCAGTGCCAGTCTAACACTGCGTTTGGCCGGGAGTAGCGAAAACACAAACACACACAAGAACACCGCTAAATAGGAGCTGGAAGAGAATGGAAAGCTGGAAACTAAACTGAGAGACGATGCCACAGTCTTTCATTGGCAATCGGCGAATAAATCGATTTAGAAATGTTTTATAATCGATAAATAACGGTCCAAACGCACACAAGAAATATTGAACTGAACTCACTCATTACTTCATGGAGATCCTCAAGCACAGAGAGTTCAACTTTTAGCTTGTTCATAAAATCATCATCATCATCATCATCATCAGATTGATCTTCATCTTCATCATCCTCAGCTCCATTGTTGGCTGAGTGAGGTTGAAGACAACACACATAATCTCTTCTTGAAGGTTGACCGATTCCAGATTTGGCCATTTGTCTTCTGCTGGGGCCAGAGAAATGGACATGTTCACACACACACACACGCACACCACACACACCACACACACCACACACACACACACACACACACACACGCCACACATAATTATCCGAGGGAGTCTCATTTCCATTCAGCGTGCCGACGACCGGGGGAGAGGCAGGAGGATAAATCCAATAAGAATGGCTGACAGCGCGGTGAGCAGGGCCTTCCCGAGGTACGAACCGCACTGACCAGTGGCAGTGTACACTGCGTTTGGCCGGGAGTAGCGAAAACACAAACACACACAAGAACACCGCTAAATAGGAGCTGGAAGAGAATGGAAACTGGAAACTAAACTGAGAGACGATGCCACAGTCTTTCATTGGCAATCGGCGAATAAATCGATTTAGAAATGTTTTATAGTCAATAAATAACGGTCCAAACGCACACAATAAATATTGAACTGAACTCACACATTACTTCATGGAGATCCTCAAGCACAGAGAGTTCAACTTTTAGCTTGTTCATAAAATCATCATCATCATCATCATCGTCAGATTGATCTTCATCTTCATCATCCTCAGCTCCATTGTTGGCTGAGCACACACACGTACACACACACACACCACACACAACCACACACACCACACACCACACCACACACACACACACCCACACACACACACCCACACATACAGCCCCGCGGGTACATTGAAGCTAACCTCTCCATTATAACTCATGGAGACGCCACAGCACAAAAAGTCGTTTTAACGATTAAATGGAAAATGGAACATTGAATCTACGTATGTGTTCCATTTCTGGTTGTCCATGTTGTGTTCTCTCTTAGCTCTTTTTTCTTCATTTACACACTTTAATTAACTGAATAACACATTCCATTCGAAAGTGGAGGTTGTGTGTGTGCGTGCAGCTTCTCAGATTTAAACTCTTCAACACGCGATCATTTTAAATTCTAGTGGAGCCATTCATTGAGGAAGTACATCATTCCCCCGACAAACACATGTGTTCCTCTGCTTGTGTACTGTGGCGACCTCAGAAGGAACCTCAGAAGGAACCTTTGGAAGGAATCACGAAGGGAACCCTCAGAAGGAATCACGGAAGGGAACGCAGAAGGAACCTTCGGAAGGAATCACGGTAGGGAACTCAGAAGGAACCTTCGGAAGGAATCACGGAAGAAACCTCAGAAGGAACCTTCGGAAGGAATCACGGAAGGGAACTCAGAAGGAATCACGGAAGGAACCTCGGAAGGAATCATGGAGGGGACCTCAGAAGGAACCTCGGAAGGAATCACGGAAGGGAACGAGGAAGGGAAGGACGAGGAGGAGAGTGTTTTTTGTCAGCGTTTGGATGAGACCAGCGGCCATTAAACAGGACAGTTTACTCTGTGAGGTAATCAATGGCGATCAACCTTGCCACTCGGAACAAACGATTTTACGTCTCCTCCGCTAAGCTAATTGCACCGATATGGTGCGCAGTGGTTTGTGGCCGTCTAGACCCAGATAAAGATCGGAAAACAATCATTCTCGTGAGCTAAAACGTGGAAAAATTTGCTCCTTCGTCAACGTGACAAGAGAAACATTGTTGGAAAATAAACGATATCTTATGTTCCCTTTTCTGGGGGGGGAATTACATCTGTTCTTGGCTTTTGGAAACCCAGAAACATTGGAATCAAGCTCATTACTAGTCCATAGTGGACGACGGGCCATCATTTCCTGCAATCTTTTACGATAATTTCTATAATGCAGGAGTCATGAATTACCACGCTCTTGTTCTCGCTCTCCTACGCTTTGGTGTGCGCGTGCGATGACACAGTACTCTAATTAAGGAAGTTATATAGATGTCTCAGGGTCAATTCATCTAGTCTCTCTCGAATACATGAATGTTAAAGTAGAACTATATTTCAAACACACACACACTCAGACACACACACACACACACACACACACACACCAAAGAGAAACAGATTCTTCCTCCACCTATCCCCTGTGGAACGGGATCACACGGCTGGCCCAGAAATGTGTGGATGAGCCGTTTTTCACCGGGACAAGCGTTACTGTGTCGCGTCCGACCATTATTCACCGTGTGTCCAAAAAAATAAATAAAAATATACAAATAAAAGATGTGCCGTTGGAACTTCGGGGAGACATTTTTCAGTACACTGCCGGCTGATGGCCCCGGGTTGCGTGGAACTAGGACAGACCCTCCTCAAACGTCTCCAAGGGGGAGGAGGACGAGGTTACACGTACAAAAATACAAAAGTACAAATTTGTACCTCGCTGAAATGTATTCCGCTTTTCTCGTGGTGCGCGTTTGTACCGCTTGTATTGCACGATAGAAGTACGAAAATAAAGATTGGGTGGCGGGCAGTAGCTCAGGAGGTAGAGCGGTACGTTGTACGGTAGAGCGATTGTATGGTAGAATGTTTGTCCGGCAACTGGAAGGTTGCTGGTTTGATGCCCGGCTCTGCCTATAGCTAAGTGTTGAGGTGTCCCTGAGCAAAGACACCCCTAACCCCGACTGCTGCCAACAAAGCTGGCTGTTGCCTTTCATGGTTGACACCGGCGTTAGTGTACGGATGGGTGTGTGAACGAGTGAATGTTGTGAGGCAATATCGTAAAGCACTTTGGTATAAAAGCCCCATATATAAATGCAATCCATTTACCAAAAGATGTGGTTCTGTCGGTCTATCGGCGTTGACGAAAAATTGTTTCGTCAATTTGTCGTCTTCAGCAGCCTCCAGCTGTTGACTGTTCTGTATTTACGTGTCATTGTAACTCCACTCGTATACACACACACACACACACACACACACACACACACACACACACACACGTACACACACACACGTACACACACACACACACACACACACACACACACACACACATACACACACACACACACACATGTTCACACACACACACACACACACACACACACACACATACAGCCCCGCGGGTACATTGAAGCTAACCTCTCCATTATAACTCATGGAGACGCCACAGCACAAAAAGTCGTTTTAACGATTAAATGGAAAATGGAACATTGAATCTACGTATGTGTTCCATTTCTGGTTGTCCATGTTGTGTTCTCTCTTAGCTCTTTTTTCTTCATTTACACACTTTAATTAACTGAATAACACATTCCATTCGAAAGTGGAGGGTTGTGTGTGTGCGTGCAGCTTCTCAGATTTAAACTCTTCAACACGCGATCATTTTAAATTCTAGTGGAGCCATTCATTGAGGAAGTACATCATTCCCCCGACAAACACATGTGTTCCTCTGCTTGTGTACTGTGGCGACCTCAGAAGGAACCTCAGAAGGAACCTTTGGAAGGAATCACGGAAGGGAACCTCAGAAGGAATCACGGAAGGGAACGCAGAAGGAACCTTCGGAAGGAATCACGGTAGGGAACTCAGAAGGAACCTTCGGAAGGAATCACGGAAGAAACCTCAGAAAGAACCTTCGGAAGGAATCACGGAAGGGAACTCAGAAGGAATCACGGAAGGAACCTCGGAAGGAATCATGGAAGGGACCTCAGAAGGAACCTCGGAAGGAATCACGGAAGGGAACAAGGAAGGGAAGGACGAGGAGGAGAGTGTTTTTTGTCAGCGTTTGATGAGACCAGCGGCCATTAAACAGGACAGTTTACTCTGTGAGGTAATCAATGGCGATCAACCTTGCCACTCGGAACAAACGATTTTACGTCTCCTCCGCTAAGCTAATTGCACCGATATGGTGCGCAGTGTTTGTGGCCGTCTAGACCCAGATAAAGATCGGAAAACAATCATTCTCGTGAGCTAAAACGTGGAAAAAATTTGCTCCTTCGTCAACGTGACAAGAGAAACATTGCTGGAAAATAAACGATATCTTATGTTCCCTTTTCTGGGGGGGAATTACATCTGTTCTTGGCTTTGGAAACCCAGAAACATTGGAATCAAGCTCATTACTAGTCCATGGTGACGACGGGCCATCATTTCCTGCAATCTTTTACGATAATTTCTATAATGCAGGAGTCATGAATTACCACGCTCTTGTTCTCGCTCTCCTACGCTTTGGTGTGCGCGTGCGATGACACAGTACTCTAATTAAGGAAGTTATATAGATGTCTCAGGGTCAATTCATCTAGTCTCTCCTCGAATACATGAATGTTAAAGTAGAACTATATTTCAAACACACACACACTCAGACACACACACACACACACACACACACACACCAAAGAGAAACAGATTCTTCCTCCACCTATCCCCTGTGGAACGGGATCACACGGCTGGCCCAGAAATGTGTGGATGAGCCGTTTTTCACCGGGACAAGCGTTACTGTGTCGCGTCCGACCATTATTCACCGTGTGTCCAAAAAAATAAATAAAAATATACAAATAAAAGATGTGCCGTTGGAACTTCGGGGAGACATTTTTCAGCAACCTCCAGCTGTTGACTGTTCTGTATTTACGTGTCATTGTAACTCCACTCGTTCAGTAAAGGGCAGCGGTAACGTCTTGACACGAAGCAGGGGTAAAAAATAAAGGTGTGAAGGTGTGACTGAAAGCACATAATTTCACTAAATGAAACGTCATGTCATGTGAGGTGTGTGTGTGTGTGTGTGTGTGTGTGTGTGTGTGTGTGTGTGTGTGTGAGAGCAAAATATGTTTACGTTTGAGGACAATTTTGGCCTTTCACAAGGTTTTATCGTTTCCAAAAAGGTTACAT
>PIJE02001064.1:119289-139289 GCA_002895965.2 Coryphaenoides rupestris | reverse complement strand
AGCATGTGATTAACTCCCCCCCCCCCCCCCGTTAATGGCCTGGTTCGTGGTTCAGTATCATCATTTCATTTCATCTTTTCATTTATTTTTTTACTTTACTCACCACCAGAGATGATTTTCTTTAAATAACATCCGCGGAATCGTCATCATTTGAATTGAAGCAGAGTTGGAGGAAATTAGTAAAAAGAAAGAAAAAGAAAAGATAAGAAAGAAAAGCAGGGAAAAGCGGGGAGAGGGGGGAGGGGGGGGAGGGCGAAAGGGAGAAAGTGAGACTGAGCTGATGATAGCAGTAGCCGGGGTCAGGCCGCACGTTCAATAAGGATTTGTCAAGCCGGTTGCCATGAGGCTCAACAGACGATGACAAAATGGTGGCTTTATGAAATACAGCCGGGGTAAGAATAGAAGCCGACGCTGAAGGCATTGAGGACTGTACCGCTGTGTGTTGTGCTGTGATGATCAAACCCTCGTAACCGTCTCTCTCTCTCTCTCTCTCTCTCTCTCTCTCTCTCTCTCTCTCTCTCTCTCTCGGCGTCACTAAAACAGCATCCGTTACCAATATCATCGTTTGTCAAAAAAACACTGGCTTGCCTGCCTGGAATGTAAACACACACACACACACACACACACACATACACGAGTGATAAAATACAATAAAAATACCTTATTGAGCATCGCGGATATTTCACTGGATAAACATACTGTAGGTCTGCTCTTAAAAATGACAACGTAAATCAAACTAAAACTACAGACTTTGGAAAAATAGAAGCAAAATGAAAACTATTGGAACCCCCACTCTAAATGCTCATTAAAACAACATTTTAATGGGATTCAAACGTCAAAATAAAATAAAAACTAAAGGAAAAAAAAATATATATCTATATTATTTTGTAATATGCAAAGTGAACGGAAGAATCTGGAAGAAGGAAAGAGGAGAGAGAAAGAGGAATGAATCCCTGAACAAATGAACAAACAAGAACGATAAGACATATCCCGAGAGGACGTATGGGCCTTCATAGGACGTGATTCGCAATTAATTTCCCATCCACGTCGTGAGTCACAATTTCTCAAAAACATGCACAGGAAGTGAGAATCACCCCCAGCATCGTCTACTTCCTCTTCCCGGTCTATCCTCGCCGTCGCCGTGCTAACCTGGAGCACGTTCTACGGGTCGCACCTCCAAGTCCGTCTCACCGACGACTCTCATCGCTCGGCAACACCGTGTGTCCGCAACCTCTCGAACTTTCACAGTTTACAGTGGAAAATAACGGACGCTCAGACTACATCGGAATTGTATTTTCCTTCCGGTGTTCCTCGTCAGTAGAGAGAAGAATCAGATATTCTTGCCAACAGCCTACAATGGGTTGGATTGGAATGAATGCACCCGTGGTGGGGGGTGGGGGGGTGGGGGGGTGGGAGGGCGGAGGGCACCTTGCAGGCTTAGCCTCCTAGCTTCCTAGTCTACTAGCCTCGTAGCCTCCGAGCCATGGGATTGTATTTCACAGCCAAAAGAGCATAGAGACATTACACTTTGACTTCTGCCAATTTCACTTGATAATCTTTAAAAGAGAGTTTAAAGCTGAGATGAAAGATGTTTGTGTGTGTGTGTGTGTGTGTGTGTGTGTGTGTGTGTGTGTGTGTGTGCGTGTGTGTCCCCGTCAACAGTTCACTTCCATCCCGGCGGTGGTGTCTTTTTCCCGCCGTGACAAGTTGCGTCTGGGGCCGACTAGTTAATCTGTCTCCGACTGACGAGTCCACAATGAGCGCGAGGCCCGCTGCAGCCAAATGATTGTTGTTGTCATCGTCTCAACTCTAAACGGTATCCTCTGGTGAGCACGGCCCTGGAGGGGAGGGAGCGACCGTGACCCGGCTCTCAACTCCCGCTGAAAGAGCTTCACACGCCATCCCTGACTCCTCTTTAGATTCTGTTGAGAGGAGGAGGAGGAGGGAGGAGAGTGGGAGATGAGGAGGAGGTGGGGGAAGAGGAGATGAGGAGGAGACGGTGGAGGAGGTGGAAATGACAGGGAGGAGGAAGTGGAGGAGGAGGATGAGGAGGAGGATGAGGAGGTGGAGGAGGAGCAGGAGGAGGCCATGAGGGGAAGGGGGCCATGTGTCAAAATTAGGAGGAGTAGAGGAGGAGGAGATGACGGGGAGGTGGAGGTGGAGGAGGAGGAAGAGGAGGAGGAGGAGGAGATGAGGGGGAGATGAGGAGGAGGAGGTGGGGGAGGAGGAGGTGAAGATGGAGGAGAAGAAGGTGGAGGTGGAGGAGGTGGAAATGACAGGGAGGAGGAGGAAGTGGAGGAGGTGGAGGGGGAGGTGGAGGAGGAGGATGAGGAGGTGGAGGAGGAGGCCATGAGGGGGAGGGGCCATGTGTCAAAATCAGGAGGAGTAGAGGAGGAGGAGATGACGGGGAGGTGGAGGTGGAGGAGGAGGAAGAGTGGAGGAGGAGAGGAGATGGAGGGGAGATGAGGAGGAGGTGGGGGAGGAGGAGTGAAAGATGGAGGAGAAGAAGGTGGAGGTGGAGGAGGTGGAAATGACAGGGAGGAGGAGGAAGTGGAGGAGGTGGAGGGGGAGGTGGAGGAGGAGGATGAGGAGGTGGAGGAGGAGGCCATGAGGGGGAGGGGCCATGTGTCAAAATCAGGAGGAGTAGAGGAGGAGGAGATGACGGGGAGGTGGAGGTGGAGGAGGAGATGAGGAGATGAGGTGGAGGAGGAGAAGGTGGAGGAGGACATGAGTAAAAAAAAAAATGGAATTAGCCGAAAGAAAAATGTTGACTCATTATGGATCACATTTTGAAATGTTCCAGTTTAATATCCTTCCACACGTCTATCTATCACGTTGTGTCCCCAGCGTGTTTATGCGCGATTCCGACTTTCACAACAATTGACGGCGGCAATTGACCAAACAACAGTTATAATATGCGTCACTTTTTCCCCCCTCGCAGGTCAGAGTCGTCGTGGCGCTGCAGTCAACACAGAACACACACACTCTGTTTGGTATTTAAGTGCAAATCAAGTCAGCGTGTGAACTCCGGGGCGGCTGCTGCTGGAGTCGGAGCTCCGGGGTGTGTGTGCCGCTCTGGAGCGGAGCCATAAGCCCTAATTTTTGCCGCCTTTGGTCCATTGACCCCGCCCCCTCTCTCTCTCTCTCTCTCTCTCTCTCTCTCTCTCTGATCTGCCCGCCTGTCAATCACAGAGAGAGGGGGGGGGGGGGGCGAGCAAGATGGATATCTCTTGGCGTGACGAGCCTCCCGGTGGCGGCGGCGTGGGTGAAAAGTTCAAGAAGACCGGGAGGGATTAAAGCTAAATGATCACAATGTGGAGGAGAGATTTTTCACTGGTTTGCAAAAAAACACAGGCGCACACACACACACACACACACACACACACACACACACACAGACACACACAGAGTACACACAGAGTACACAAGCTGTTGTTGAACTGTGTTGGTACACAGATCGATTAAGTGACTACAGCCAAGCCCCCCAACTTTCAAAACCCCCAAAGATCAAATGTGGTCCAATATAACAGAAAACATATTCCCATTTAAATCCTTAATGCGCTACAGGGAGCTCCCCGTCTCATATTCCGTCTGTAGAAACCACAATAGGAGGACGTGTTGTGACAGCGTGGTGGGGGGGGGGGGGGTGGGGTTGAACAGAACCCACACAGTCGCTCTGTCATGGGCGGAGAAGCAGACCAGACTGAACCAGGCCAGGCCAGACCAGACCAGATCGCTGCAGACCAGGCCAGGCCAGACCAGACCAGTCGTGGTTCAGACCAGACCAGGCTGACCAGACCAGACTGAACCAGACCAGACTGAACCAAACCAGACTGAAACAGACCAGACTGAAACAGACCAGACCAGACTAGACTAGACTAGACTAGACAAGACTAGACCAGGCCAGGCCAGACCAGACTGAACCAGACCCCGACCAGACCAGACTAGACCCGACCAGACTAGACCAATCCAGGCCAGACCAGACCAGACTGAACCAGACCAGACCAGACTGAACCAGACCAGACCAAACCAGGCCAGACAAGGCTGAACCAGACCAGGCCAGACCAGACTGAACCAAACCAGACCAGACCAGACCAGACTGAACCAGACCAAACTGAACCAGACCAGACCAGACCAGACTGAACCAGACCAGACCAGACTGAACAAGACCAGACCAGACTGAACCAGACCAGACTGAACCAGACCAGACTAACTAGGCCAGACCAGACCAGGACCAGACTAGACTAGACTAGACTAGACTAGACTAGACTGAACCAGACCAGACTGAACCAGACCAGACTGAACCAGACCAGACCAGACCAGACTGAACCAGACCAGACTGAACCAGACCAGACCAGACCAGACTGAACCAGACCAGACTGAACCAGACCAGGCCAGACCAGACCAGACCAGACTAGACTAGACTAGACCAGACCAGACCGGACCAGACCAGACCAGACCAGACCGGAACAGAGCAGAGCAGTCCAGACCCGACCAGACCGGAGCAAAATCCCTTAAGGAGTGTGACGGTGGATTCTCACATGATGTCTCAATCGCGGCGTGATGGAGGGATGATATGGATGGGGTGTGTGTGTGTGTGTGTGTGTGTGTGTGTGTGTGACACTCTCTGGCTGGATGCCAGAGGGTGGAGGGGGGCGTCGGGGGGGTGGCGGGGGGGGTGGCTGGATCCCCACGCTGGGGGGGCATATACCCAGGGGCTGGTGTTGGGGGGGCGGTGGGGGTTTCGACAGCTTCCCAAACTCTCCAAAAGCCGAGTGGAAACACATGGGGGTGAACGCTGCTCTTGTGTTCTACGATTGCAGTGTGTGTCGATCACGGTGTGTGTGTGTGTGTGTGTGTGTGTGTGTGTGTGTGTGTGTTTTCCTGTTGTTGTTGTTGTTGTTGTTTGGTTATCATAATCATTCTACAGAACACATACATACACACACACACACACACACACACACACACACACACACACACACACACACACACAGACACACACGCACACACACAGGGCTAGACCCAGGCATCAACCTACATCCAGACTGTGGCCTAGGATCACCACCAGCTGGCTTGGAGGGCGGCAGAGGGGTCACGGGGAGGTTAAACACACACACACAAACACACACACACAGACACACACACACACACACACACGCACACACACACGGCTAGACCCAGGCATCAACCTACATCAAGATTGTGGCCTAGGCTCACCACCAGCTGGCTTGGAGGGCGGCAGAGGGGTCACGGGGAGGTTAAACCGGGGATTAAACTGTCCTATAGCGGAAACAAAAACCCTGTCAATCTGTCATCTACCCAATATGCATTATCCACGATAATTATCAGCCCATTCAGACTGAACAAACCCATTAGCATGATTATCGGTCACATTAAAACAAAAAAAAACTAAATTATCCATTAGAATGATTATCAGTCCATTAAAACTAAACTAACTAACTAAACTGTGCATTACCATTATCAGCCCATTCACACTAAACTAAGATAACTAATTAAACTAACCATTAAAATGATTTTTATCAGCCCATTGAAACTCATTTGTAATGATCTCACGAGGGTTGGACCCAAATGCAGAGCCGAACACAGAGTAGGGGAAAAACAACGGTTTATGGAAGGAGTGAGAGGAAAACCGGGGTCGGCTGGAGCAGAGGCCGGGAGAAGCCAGGGAGACCGGTGGTAGATGCGGCCGGTAAGGCGAGCGGGTGGTGAGTAGGCGGGTAGACAGACAGACAGGCAGGCAGGCAGGCTGGTGAGTGGAGGAGCGGGATGATGGCGGGATAGCAGGCAAATGATCCTGAGACAGAGGAAGACGAGGTCAGCACAATGTAGAAACACGCCAGGGAGACTAGAACGCAACATTCTAGGAGCCGGAAAACGAGGGATACCACGGTGGCCCGAATCAACGATCTGGCGATGAGTGGGACGAAAGCCGGGGTTTAAGTACTGGTGGAGATGAGTAGATGGACGGCAGGTGTGCGGGGGTAGACCAGGTGAACAGGAGGGCGCGATGAGCCGAGGAGGAGCCGGAGTCGGAAGCCACGCCCCCACACAACACAACACAGACAAACAGAGACAGACAGGTAGATGGGGAATACAAGAGGCACGGCCGAGACCGCGACATCATTGGGATGATTTATATGATTTTTATTCTTCGTCCATTCTCACGAAGCCAAACTAAACCAGCCACTGTTATCAGCTCATTCAAACAAAACGAAGCAAACGAACTGAACTAGACATGAGTAAACTGAACGAGACATTAGCATGATAATTATTAACACTAACCTAACTAAACTATTGCCAAAGTCAGCCCATTAACACTAATGGGCTGAAAAAACACTAAAGACTAAACCAGTTAAACTTGCCATTCATATGAAAAGTATCAGCCCATTAACACCAAACTAAGAGGAAAAACAAAAGACTTCCTTTTTCGAGTGTACTTTTGTCTGGAGGCCATTATCGTAACATTAGACCGAGCTATGTGGGTTTAACGTTACATAGCCGGGCCGACACACCTGCGCCCTCCGACGAGAACAACACTCTTGACGTGCGCGTGATTGATGTTCACTCGGGTAAATAGCCGTTTGTCATTCTATCCGTTGCGCTCAAAGGAATCCTTCGACGCGGAAATATTTCCAGACCGCAAACTCGATTGTGAGCGCAACTCCGCGTTTGAAAGTTTGGAAACACTTGAATTACTCGACGCCACGTCTTTCCCCGAGTGTGATAGATAAGGCCCGTGATAATATATATCGCCCCGGCGAGCCGTCACATGTTGTCGTAGATTAGCCGGATTGTGAAAGCGAGCTTGACAAGACCGGCCCGCTGACTAAGATGGATCAATAGCACGTGCATTACGTTAGATTGGAGGACTGTACGAGATGGATTACGCGTGGAGATTTACGTTTGATGGATACGGAAACGTAACGATATAGATTGATTACGCCAACACGCTCAGATGGTGGAGCCAATGTTTATCGCTGCCAGAAATAACTGAACAAGCCGAGTGAGAAATCAAATCAGCTATCTTCATTTTTTTTAAAGCCACGTTTTTTGCTTGTAACAGAAAGCTCAAAACAGCATTTGAAGGCCACATCTTTGCGACCGACCACGCATACTTTAGATAACACAACACCTGTGTGTGTGTGTGTCTGTCTGTCCGTCCGTGTGTGTGTATCTGTATGTGTGTGTGTGTGTGTGTGTGTGTCTCTGTGTGTGTGTGTGCGTGTCTGTCTGTCTGTCTGTCTGTGTGTGTGTGTCTGTGTGTGCATCTGTGTGTGTGTCTGTCTGTCTGTCTGTCTATCTAGCTGGCTGGCTGGCTGGCTGGCTGGCTGGCTGGCTGGCTGTCCTGGCTGTCTGGCTGTGTGTGTGTGTGTGTGTGTGTGTGTGTGTGTGTGTGTGTTACACACTGCCAGACAGGACGCAGCGAAACCGGGGCTTGTGGGAAAGCGAAGAACCGGTTTACAGTGGGAGGACGCCAAACGAACACGGCTTCGTCACGGCTCACGAAGTCGTTTTGTAATTCCCTCCAGCCCACACACACACACGATGCCATCAACAGCCTTCATTAGCCCCAGGACCGGTACGGACCACACGCCACTCACGGGGAGTGAAACCTCGGTGTCAGCAGGGGGCCGCCGGATACTCCGACGGTAGACCCCTCGCTGTGCCTTCCTGTCACACACACACACACAACACACCACACACACGACCACACACACACACACACCACCAACACACACACACGCATTACACATGCATGCATTACACTCACAATGCATACACACATGCAGCAGACAAGCATACACACACACAGACATACACACACACAAGCATACATGCATACATGCCTACACACACACACACACAAACACATGGGTGGATGTACACACACATTTATGCACACACAGGTGCGCACTTTCTCACACACACACACACACACAAACACACACACACACACACACACACCAACACATCTCAACACAACTGGACATGTTCGGATAAGTGAATAAGGACTAACACAACATGGAGTTAGGTCACGCTGACGTGGGCAACAACAAGACAAGACAAAAGGATCCCTCATCCACTGTTGCAACAGTTCTTGGCTAATTCGTCACATCCGGTGGATTACTCAATCGACACATTGAAGAGAATCATAAGGACGTGTTTCTGTTATCGCCATGCGGTGCGTCTTTAATCTGTCAACGGTGCTACGGTTCAAAGGCATGGGGAGGAGGCGATCACAAGATGACACAAACAACGCAGTGATGAAACACAGAAAGAAAGACTGGGGGGAGAGAGAGAGACACTTAGAGAGACAGTGAGATAGAGAGAGAGAGTGTGTGTGTGTGTGTGTGTGTGTGTGTGTGTGTGTGTGTGTGTGTGTGTGTGGGCGAGAGAGTGACAAAGAGACAGATTGAGAGGGAAAGAGAGAGACAGTGTGTGAGAGAGTGAGGACAGTGAGAGACAGCGAGAGAGACAGTTGGTGACAGTAGAGCGGGAAGAGACAGTGAGAGACAGGATTTGTGAAGGAGAATTAAAGAGACAGTGTGAGAGAGAGAGAGACCACAGAGAGAAAGAGTTGGAGAGTGAGAGAGACAGATCGCAGAGAGAAAGAGTTGGAGAGTGAGAGAGACAGATCGCAGAGAGAGAGTTCGGGGTTAGAGAGACAGTGAGAGAGAGGAAGTAGAGAGAGAGAGAGTGAGAGACAGTGAGAGAGAGACCGCAGAGAGAAAGAGTGAGAGAGAGAGAGAGAGAGAGAAGTGAAAGACAGTTAGAAAGAGAGAATGTAGAGAGAGAGAGAGAGCGAGAGAGAGAGAGAGAGCGAGAGACTGCTGAGAGAAAGAGTCAGAGACAGAGAGACAGAGAGTTGGAGACAGAGAGTGAGAGAGAGTACAGAGAGACAGCGAGAAACACAGAGAGAGAGAGAGACAGACACACACACACACACACACACACAGAAAGAGAGAGAGAGATAGAGAGGTCCCTCTTTTAGGCCACATCTGTCCCTGGTATTCCAGAGTGAATCAGTCATGCTGGGTTATGTGGAGATAAATCTATCACGGAGCAGAAACCATTTGAGAAATGAAAGGAAGTGAGGAGATCTGCACTGGGCCGGCTCCTCCATCAATCACCCCGGCAGATTAAAAACAGACATGACCGTGATGAGAGGGAGGAACCCGGAGCAGGCTCCCACACACACACACACACACACACACACACACACACACACACACTGACAGTGCACGCACATAGACACACACACACACACACACACACACACACACAGACACCGTGCACACTGCACACACACAGACACTGACACCGCGTGCTCACAGACATTGAGACTGCGCACGCACACACACACACTGACACTGACACTAGCACAGAACACACACACACACACACAGACAGACACACGCACACACACTGACTATGCGGCACACCACACACACACACTTACTGATGCCACACACAAGCGATGTACGCACGCACACACACACACACACACACACACAAGCTCACGCACACGCACACCCACACACATACACACACACAGGCACGCACCCACAAATGCACAGACACAGTCACACGATACAGACATACACAAACACACACACACACACTCACACATTAACACATCATCACATCAAAAGCACATATACAAACACACATACAGACACACACACACACACACACATGTTCATTAACTTGAACATACACACACACACACACACACACCACACACACACACACACACACACACATATATACAATGCTTCTTCTAACTGAATCTGTTTGACAGAAACACCCCACAACTCCCACCCCACCCTGGTATGCACTCCCACCACCACCACCACCACCACCACCACCACGCTACCCACAGTCCTGGGGGCGGAGACACAGACATGGCCCTGCAGAGCCCCAGCTAGCAGCTAACAGCTAGGAGCTACAGTAGGTATTAGCAGGGCTAGTAGCCTTTTGTTTACACAGTAAAACAAAATCACTCTCTCTCACACACACACACACACACACACACACATTTACATTTACATTTAGGGCATTTGGCAGATGCTTTTATCCAAAGCGACTTACAAAGAGTACATTTGTTGAAGGAGCGGCAGCAATATATCACTGTGTCACACACACACACACACACACACACACACACACACACACACACACACACAGTCATTCTCTCTCTCTCTCTCACACACACAAACACACACACACACACACGCACACACACACACACCACAGTCACTCACTGCTGCGGTTGGAATCGTAACGCACAAACATCTTGGAGAAACACCACCTGCTCTATAGCACGCCCCCCCCCCCCACCCCACAACCCCACCTCCCTTTACCACACACACACACACACACACACACACACACACACACACACACACACACAGTTGACACCGCTAACCGTCACTCAGCACAGGAGGCAGGTGGGCGGGGGAAGGGGTGGGGGTGACATAGTAAGGATGGAGGGACACGAGGGAATGAGGCAAGATGCAAGATGGACGTGCGAGGCAGCGGTCCGGTTGAGAGGAGAGAGGGAGGATGGGAGAGAGAGAGAGGGTTGAGATGTAAGAGACAGAGACAGAGACAGAGACAGAGACAGAGAGAGAGAGAGAGACCGAGAGAGAGAGAGACAGAGAGAGAGACAGAGCGAGAGAGAGAGAGAGACAGAGACAGAGACAGAGAGAGAGACAGAGACAGAGAGAGAGACAGAGACAGAGACAGAGCGAGAGAGAGAGACAGAGACAGAGACAGAGACAGAGAGAGAGACAGAGAGAGAGAGAGAGACAGAGCGAGAGAGAGAGAGAGAGATGTCGATACTGAGACAGTGTTGCCATGACACCTTGAAAAGAGCACCTTTTGGACATGGAGGAGTTGGACTTGAGTTAATTAGCCAATTTGCAAATTAATACCCCGTTTCTGGTGGTAATTGCGCGTATATACAGTATATGAATAACATGAGATTAAATGGCAGTAAGATATGCGCAATTACCACCAAAAATGAGGCGTAAAAAAAAAGGCTCGCCTGCGACGGAAATAGCTATGCTAGTATTAAAAAGAGGAACTACGCTTTTTAACATTTTAATCAGCGTCCGATGGGAACACATCCTTTATTTTCGTATTCATTTCCACCTCTCTCTGCATCTTGGCATGCGAAACACAAGCTCCGGCGGCTCGCGCCGTCACTGAACTGCAACGTTGGCGCCGACGGCAAACGCTCCAATGCAGATAACGGCCCCGCGATAATAAAAGTTGTAAAAGTTGTTATTTTCCACGCGGGTTCATCGGGACGTTCCCGCGGCCCCCCCACGTCACGCAGGAAAACCCCCCGTGAACTCACCGGCGAGGCAGGCGGCGCGCGGGAAGTCGTAAATCGGCCGTTACAAAGAAGGCGGTGAGAGGACAGGGAAATCACTACGCCATGACACCTTCCCGCCAGCGACCCTCTTCAAAGTGGGGCTCGCACACAGGAAGCACTTTAGTCCCACTTCCTGTACGCACCGCCCTGGGAGAGCGGGGGGGACGGAGAAAAGTGTAGAGTTGGGGGAAAATGTGTATTCTCTTCTATCCCAAGGACGTTTTAATTTTGTGTGATGTCCACGGCTGTTTCTCCAGGGGCGACGAAAAGATGTTTCAAAAAGCACAGGAATCGTTTTTATTTGACTGTCAATTGTGACCTTGCCGGTGACGTGTTGTGTTGTGGTGGAAACGCCATTGATAGGTTTTACTGGTCTACCGGGTTGTGCTGGACCAAGGCTCAAAAACAGGAAAAGATTTGAAAAAACCCTAACCCTAACCCTTTGTTTTATTTAGGTATTTACAGAACGGCAGAATACTACATATATACTAATACATACTGTATATTCAATTATATCTTAAATCAATTGAAAATATGCTATCTTATAGTGTATGTTCATTCTAAAGGACTGAGACAGAAACAACGTATTTGTAAATACATAACCCCTTTTTGGTTGAATATAATATAATATAATATAATATAATATAATATAATAACACCTTTACAATATAGGCCTATAAATAAAGAAATGCTAAAATATGTTCTGCTCTTGCAGTGCTCCAGTGTATACTTAAATGTCCTTCACCTGTTATGTATAACACACACTCTGTTATGTATAAATAGGTTGCATAGAGTAGCCTTTAATACAAAATATAAGCCTTTTTTTGCTGGATTTGTCACAGTTGTACATCTCACTCTCTCCCTCTTCTCTACATCCATCAGGTGCTGTCTTCATGTCTTTCTCTCTCTCTCTCTCTCTCTCTCTCTCTCCCTTGTATTCACCCTCACAAGCTCGTTCGACCCCTTCCATAAATCCAGGGGCCGTGTTTTAATGGAAAATTAATTGATGCTGCTACAGCACTCTAATAGGACTATAAATTACAGCAGGCGCAGGGGCCGCTGCCGCTGTGTCAGTTAGTGTTGCTAATGGCCCTTCAGGGGCCCCGGTCAGGATGCTCATAAATTAGACAGGTATTAAGTGGTGTCTGCTTGCGCGGGGGCCGGCAGTAACGAGGGATGAGAGGAGAAGGAGAGAGAGGGGGAGGTGGAGAGAGAGTTTGTGAATGTGTTGAAGAGAGGGAGAAAGGGGGAGAAGGGGTGAGGAACCCCAGATGAATAAACAGAATGATAGAGAGCCGGACGTCAAAGTAGTAAAGGTTTGTTTTAGTGCCGCCTGTCCAAACCCGAGGTTTCCTCACGAAAAGGATTCGCTCGAGAGAGAAAAGACAAACCGCCAAACGTATAAACGTTAATTAAAGGGCCCGTATTTTACGAGCAGGTTGGAATGTTTACTAGCCATTACAAGCCGTGTCAAAATCTACCCTCTGGTGATGTCACAAGTGGGAGGGGAGTGTCCACCCAGATGGATATGATAGATGGATCGGTCCACCAGTTGGTACAGTCCAGTGTTGGCGGCTGGTTTAAGCAGCCTCACCTGGCCCCCAGTCAGGCTGATTAGAGTCTGGGGGGGCTGCTGGGGTGAGGCTCCAACATCTGTGATGCATCACTGGCTAATTCACGCACCGCAGGTTAAACCAGCCATCACCACACACACACTCAGAGAGTTAGCTCTGACTCGTCAGTATCTTCCACCTGCTCAGCGCTGCAATAAACCCGTTGATTCAGCACCTCGCTGTGTTCCAGTGTTGGAGGAGCACAGCAGAAAAGCCACTTTAGTGACTTTAGTCGAACATTTACATTTACATTTAGGGCATTTGTCAGACGCTTTTATCCAAAGCGACTTACAAAGAGTACATTTGTTGAAGAGGAGACAGCAATATATCACTGTGGTACCTGAAGATAAGAATAGAGCAGGTTTCAGGTTTCATAGTTACGAGGTTAATAGAACAAGTTTCATAATTGCGAGGTTGCCTGCATAATAGCTGGGATAAGAGCAGACGAACATCTAAGAACATACAATCCAATAATACATTCAAGCTCTATTAATGCTGCAAACGGCACTTGTGCTGAAGTAAAAACGCTGAAATGTTAATTAAAAATGTAAGTGGGTGGAAAAAAAAGGTGAATAAAATTCAACAATACTTGAATTGTTTTTTAAATGATAAGCAATCGCCGCCATGGTTGCAAGCGTATTAGCCCAGTATGTCATGTATTTGGCTGAGTATCGCCCGCTTGAATTTGAATTTCTTTGTGCATTGGTTGGTAAGCACCGCACTGTAAACGAACCATGGATGCGTCCCGTCGTTCATGATCCGGATTTAGAAATGTGCTTCACAATCATCTGAAGTGTCAGTCATCATAACTGTCAGGGTTGGTCTTTGTCTGTGCTTTCCGGGGTGGAAATCACAGTTGATAAACAAATACAGAATTTCTCACTCACAGAGCGAGTTTTTGCAGATTGACACTAATCCTATTTTAATGGCTGTCTGATGTAGCGTGTCTTTGTACAGTTTGTGTGTGTGTGTGCGTGTGTGTGCGTGTGTGTGTGTCTTTACATGCACTCCCATACATGAGAAACCTCAGAAAATGGTCTCTATGTACTCCTGTTATAAAGGAGAAATTGTGGACCATGCAGCAGGTAGAGAAGTTAGGCAACCTGCTCTACCTACGATTACGGGTTCGAATCGGGTGGAAATGAATCAAATCAAAAGGGAATCAAAACAAAATGGAGGCAGGAGAAATGAGCAGAAAGGAGAGAAATAGTGGCCGAGTTACCCATCTGTGGTAATTAATAATGCGACATGTATCTCCCCCTCTTAATTGGTCCTTAGTGGCATGGATATATACAGTATATATAAAACCCTGATTGATTCCAATGGCCTGTTTAAATTTATTTCACTCCCCACCTTATTGATTATATTCCACCGGTTGAACGTTTCTAATTGATAACGATAATGAATCTGTCACAGTTGATTAAAATCACCCAGATGGGATTTTACTTAATTATTTACCTCTTTTTTTTTTTTTCATCTTTAATACCTTTTTTCTTTTTTAATTCCCTGTCTCTGCTCTCGTCCCGTTTAATCTCTCCCCTTAAATCAGTTGGGGGAGACCGATGCGTTCTCTCCCCCCTTGTGATCCCTCCCTCGCTAAGCTAATGCTTCGCGATGATTTAGCGTCGTAGCGCGCGGGGGGAGACACAACGCCTTGACGGATGCGTCGCTATGGGAAGCCTACTGCGCCGCACTCCTGTTTAGTCTAGAATTGTGCTAAAAGTCATTTTCGTACGCGCAGAGAGGCGAGTCCAACTGCCAAAACACACAACATATACAATTAGGCTCAGCGAGGACAGAAACATAGTATTTTTTTTTTGTACTGTATATTCAATTGAATTTGGTTGCTTGGTTGCTCTTCGCCACGCACCAAGTAGAGTGCGTATTGTAAATATTATGGTTTATAGTTTACAGTTATGAAACTATATTGTTCTTGAGTTTGCTTTTCTGGATGGAGGGCAGACTGGCTAGAGAGAGAGAAAGAGAGAGAGAGAGAGAGAGAGAGAGAGAGAGAGAGAGATGAAGTGGTTGAAGTCTCCCTCTCTCTCTCTCTCTCTCTCGGTCTCTCTCTCTCCCTCCCTCTCAGACAACCTTGCTGCTCCGAGAGAGAGAGAGAGAGAGAGAGGACTGAAGACTTTCATTCATCTCCCAGGCTAAGGTGACACCGGGCCTAAAATGGAGGCTCTCCCTCTGTCTCTTCCTCTCTCTTTCTTTTTCTGTCTCTGTCTCTCTCTTTCTTCCTCTGTCTCTCTCTATCCCGATCTCTCTCTCTCTCTATCTTTCTCTCCCTCTCTCTCTCTTTCTCTCTCACCATATTTATTATAGGATGTCAGGGGGTGGCAAATAAAGCAGGAGTTTGTATGTGTGTGTGTCTGTGTGTGTGTGTGCGTGGTATGTCTGTGTGTGTGTGTGTGTCTGTGTGTGTGTGTGTGTTTGTAGTGTGTGTGTGTGTGTGTGTGTGTGTGTGTGCGCGCGTGACGTGGTCTCTCGTGTGCGTGTGTGTGTGTGAGAAGCAGCAGGAAACACAGTAAATGACAGGGTAATGATATTAAAAGCACAAAGTCGTTAAGACGCCGAGTGAAGGAGTCGTAAATCCACCGTAGGTTTCCACGGCCCGTCCCCCCGCACCGGATAATTAAAGAAGATTCATGGTCCGTATTACATCATCAGCGACTCCCCCCCCCCCCCCCCCCCCCCCCCACACACACACACAGACACACACATACAAACTCCTGCTTTATTTGACAACGCCTGACTAAAGAGAGGGAAGAGAAAAGAGAGAGAGGGAGGGAGAGAAAGAAGAGAGAGAGAGATCGGGATAGAGAGAGACAATGGAAGAGAGAGAGAGGAAGAGACAGAGAAAGAGAGAGAGAGGAAGAGACAGAGGGAGAGCCTCCATTTTAGGCCCGGTGTCACCTTAGCCTGGGAGATGAATGAAAGTCTTCAGTCCTCTCTCTCTCTCTCTCTCTCTCTCTCGGAGCAGCAAGGTTGTCTGAGAGGGAGGGAGAGAGAGAGACCGAGAGAGAGAGAGAGAGGAAGACTTCAACCACTTCATCTCTCTCTCTCTCTCTCTCTCTCTCTCTCTCTCTCTCTCTTCTCTCTCTCTCTGTCTGCCCTCCATCCAGAAAAGCAAACTCAAGAACAATATAGTTTCATAACTGTAAACTATAAACTATAATATTTACAATACGCACTCTACTTGGTGCGTGGCGAAGAGCAACCAAGCAACCAAATTCAATTGAATATACAGTACAAAAAAAAAATACTATGTTTCTGTCCTCGCTGAGCCTAATTGTATATGTTGTGTGTTTTGGCAGTTGGACTCGCCTCTCTGCGCGTACGAAAATGACTTTTAGCACAATTCTAGACTAAACAGGAGTGCGGCGCAGTAGGCTTCCCATGGCGACGCATCCGTCAAGGCGTTGCGTCTCCCCCCGCGCGCTACGACGCTAAATCATCGCGAAGCATTAGCTTAGCGAGGGAGGGATCACAAGGGGGGAGAGAACGCATCGGTCTCCCCCCAACTGATTTAAGGGGAGAGATTAAACGGGACGAGAGCAGAGACAGGGAATTAAAAAAGAAAAAAGGTATTTAAAGATGAAAAAAAAAAAAAGAGGTAAATAATTAAGTAAAATCCCATCTGGGTGATTTTAATCAACTGTGACAGATTCATTATCGTTATCAATTAGAAACGTTCAACCGGTGGAATATAATCAATAAGGTGGGGAGTGAAATAAATTTAAACAGGCCATTGGAATCAATCAGTTTATTTCACTCCCCACCTTATTGATTATATTCCACCGGTTGAACGTTTCTAATTGATAACGATAATGAATCTGTCACAGTTGATTAAAATCACCCAGATGGGATTTTACTTAATTATTTACCTCTTTTTTTTTTCTTCATCTTTAATACCTTTTTTCTTTTTTAATTCCCTGTCTCTGCTCTCGTCCCGTTTAATCTCTCCCCTTAAATCAGTTGGGGGAGACCGATGCGTTCTCTCCCCCCTTGTGATCCCTCCCTCGCTAAGCTAATGCTTCGCGATGATTTAGCGTCGTAGCGCGCGGGGGGAGACACAACGCCTTGACGGATGCGTCGCTATGGGAAGCCTACTGCGCCGCACTCCTGTTTAGTCTAGAATTGTGCTAAAAGTCATTTTCGTACGCGCAGAGAGGCGAATCCAACTGCCAAAACACACAACATATACAATTAGGCTCAGCTCAGAAACATAGTATTTTTTTTTTTGTACTGTATATTCAATTGAATTTGGTTGCTTGGTTGCTCTTCGCCACGCACCAAGTAGAGTGCGTATTGTAAATATTATAGTTTATAGTTTACAGTTATGAAACTATATTGTTCTTGAGTTTGCTTTTCTGGATGGAGGGCAGACTGGCTACAGAGAGAGAAAGAGAGAGAGGGAGAGAGAGAGAGAGAGAGAGAGAGAGAGAGAAATGAGAAGAACGCTCTCTCTCTCTCTCGATCTCTCTCTCTCCCTCCCTCTCAGACAACCTTGCTGCTCCGAGAGAGAGAGAGAGAGAGAGAGGACTGAAGACTTTCATTCATCTCCCAGGCTAAGGTGACACCGGTCTCTCTGCTCTCCCTCCCTGTCTCTCTCCTCTCTCTCTCTTTCTCTCTCTCTTTCTCTCTCTCTCTTCCTCTGTCTCTCTCTATCCCGATCTCTCTCTCTCTATCTTTCTCTCCCTCTCTCTCTCTTTCTCTCTCACCATATTTATTATAGGATGTCAGGGGGTGGCAAATAAAGCAGGAGTTTGTATGTGTGTGTCTGTGTGTGTGTGTGGGGGGGGGGGGGGGGGGGGAGTCGCTGATGATGTAATACGGACCATGAATCTTCTTTAATTATCCGGTGCGGGGGGACGGGCCGTGGAAACCTACGGTGGATTTACGACTCCTTCACTCGGCGTCTTAACGACTTTGTGCTTTTAATATCATTACCCTGTCATTTACTGTGTTTCCTGCTGCTTCTCACACACACACACGCACACGAGAGACCACGTCACGCGCGCACACACACACACACACACACACACACACACGGACGCACGCTCATGCATGCAAACACACACAAAAAGATTCAAGATTCAAGAAGTGTTATTGTCACGCGCACACACTGAAGTAGCGAAGTACCTCAGCTACCCAAGAGCAGCCGGAAACCGATAGAACCTTCTTTGGGGGGGAATCGTTAAGATTCTTTAAAGCGATGGAGAGCTCTGAGGAGGACAGCGGTAATGCGAACATAACCCTGCACTAAAAACACATCATCATCCCCTCCCCCCTCTCTCTCTCTCTCCCCCCTCCCCCGATCTCGGGGACCCCCAAGGCCCGGCCACACGGCAGGCCTGGGGGAGGGAGGGGGTGGGGCCCGGGATCAGGGGCCCGGCGTGTCACCCGCTGTCAAAACAAGGTCCTTTATGATGCCCGGGGTCGCGGCGGGGTCACGGCCGGGGCCAAAACAAACTGGCACTCGCCTGACTCTGACTGAGAGAGAGAGAGAGAGAGAGAGAGAGAGAGAGAGAGAGAGAGAGGCCAGGAACACACAGTCAATCACTCACACACACTCAAGGCCTTGGCTCGCGGAGAAGAGAGGAGAAGAGAGAAAACACACACACACACGCGTGCGTACACACGCATACACATGCACACAGACGCACACAGACACACACATACAGATACACACACACACACACACACACACGCACACACATACATATGCTAGCCGAGTCATGTGAGCCAGACGCCAGCAACGAAATTCCCCCGAAAAGCAGCAGGAATATTTTCACTCGGGCGTTCCTCTCGCCGCCCACGGATAGCAGCAGCGTTAGCGTTAGCGAGGGCTGGACCGCGAGCGCAGGCGGAGCTGTCCTCAGAAGACGATCCGTTAAAGGAAAGAAGGAAGAGAAGGAGCCGAAGGGAAATAATTATGTCATAATTATAAGCGACGGGGAGAGAGGAGAGGAGAACTCCGATGTGGGAAGAGAATGGAATGAGAAGTTGAGGAAGTGCGAGGAGGGGTGTTGGGTGCAGATCACCAGATGGTCCGAGTGGGAAAAAAGAGAGATTGATGAAGAGGGAATGTGTGTGTGTGTGTGTGTGTGTGTGTGTGTGTGTCTGTGTGTGTGTGTGTGTGTGTGTGTGTGTGTGTGTCTGTGTGTGTGTGCCTCTGTGTGTGTGTGTGTGTGTGTGTGTGTGTGTGTGTGTGTGTGTGTGTGTGTGTGTGTGTGTGTGTGTGTGTGTGTGTGTGTGTGTGTGTGTGTGTGTGTGTGTGTGTGTCTGTGTGTGTGTGTGTGTGCGCCTCTATGTGTGTGTGTGTGTGTCTTCAGGTGATTTATGGGGCCTGTCTCCCAGTGCCAGCAGTTTGTCTGTTCTAGCATGGAGGATGAATGGCCCACTGTCAACCCTGCACAACTCCTTTACCGCTCTCCCCCTCTCTCTCTCCCCCTCTCTCTTCCTTTCTCTCTCTCTCTCCCTCTCCATCTCTCTCTCCCTCTCTTATTTCTCTCTCTTTTTCACTTTCTTGCTTTACCTCTCCCCCCTCTCTCTCTCACCCCCCTTTCTCTCTTTCCCTCCCCCCCTTTCTCCCTCCCTCTCTCACTCTCTCTCCCACTTTCCACTGCTATCTTATCTGCCCACATGCTCCTCCATCGCACATTGTCTTGTCAGCCACAGTTCTCCTCCTCTCTCTCCTCCACCACCACCACCACCCTCTCCTCCTCTCTCTCTCTCTCTCTCTCTCTCTCTCTCTCTCTCTCTCTCTCTCTCTCTCCCTCCTCCTCCTCTCTCTTCTCTCTCTCTCTCTCTTCTCTTCTCTATCTTCCTCTCTTTTGCTGTGTTCCGTGACTCCCCCCTACCCCCCCAACACAGAAGACCCTCTCAGCCGTTGTGCTGAACATACGTTTCAGATGACGTGTTGGTTTTTGTTGCACACATCAGTGTCTGGAACCCCCCCCACACACGACACACAC